>QGSO01001515.1:78713-100988 GCA_011037825.1 Carya cathayensis
GAATACGTGGGGCCACAACAACTGTGGAGTACGTATTAACGCACGTTATTAATCAAGACAATTGAATAATATTCCAAGTTTATGTTAAGTCAAGTTTCAGATCAAGTTCATGTTTTATTATGCTCACGTACATGTTATGTTCATGTTCATGTTATGTTCCAAGTTCATGTTCACATCATGTTATGTTCACGTTTATGATATGTTCAAGCTCACGTTCATGTTATGTTATGTTTCACGTCCATGTTATGTTTCACGTTCATGTTATGTTGTTTGTTCATGTTATGTTTTAAGCTTAAGTTTATGCCATGTTAAGTCAAGTTCAGTTCACGTTTAAGTTCTGGTTAAGTCATGCTATAGGTCAAGTTATACTATGTTTATGGATGACTATACTTATGCATTTATGCTTTTACTGCCATGCATGCATTTTTAACCTGTGTGTGAGTTTTATGTTAACTTACTGAGATTTGTAATCAAATCTCACTTTGGTAGTCCCAACTACCATTCCCCCCGAATGGTAGATCTTGTTACAGGACCCAAAGGAGAATTGAAATCTGACCAACTGAATACGTACGACTAGACCACGGTGCGATGTTGATGATGGTATAGTATTTAACTTAGGTTAATACTTATACTTTTGGAGTTGTATCTCAAGTTTTCTTTTGATCACAACCATTTTAGACTAATGTGGTGATCACGGCTTTTTAGTATGCCTTTATGTATGAAATATGTTTCAAGTATTTGGGATATTTTTAGTTTGGTGCATAGTATTGCTAAAGAAAAAATATTATCCGCTATGAATATTGCATAATGCTAGATGCATGTTAGGAACATTGCATCTTATATGTCATGAACGGGGGCAGGTAACCTTGTGTTGCATGTCTCGACGCTTCAAATGTCCGTTCAATCCCAAGTGGAATTTGGGGGCGTCACATAGGGGCTCGGGATGGTGTCGATAGAGACTTGTGGAGCATCAAAATGAAAATACCATCTTTTCAAGGTAGAACTGACCTAGAGGTTTATCTAGAGTGGGAGAAAAAAATTGAGTTGGTATTTGATTGTCATAATTACTCTGAGGAGAAGAAAGTGAAGTTGGCAGTAATTGAATTCACTGATTATACTATTATTTGGTGGGATCAATTAGTGACCACTAGGAGGAGGAATCATGAGAGGCCTGTAGGGACATGGGGAGAGTTGAAAGCTCTCATGAGGCGGAGATTTGTACCTAATCACTACTATAGGGACCTTTATCAAAAGCTCCAAAATCTTACACAGGGGTCTAGGAGTGTGGAGGATTACCATAAGGAGATGGAAGTGGCTATGATTCGGGCTAATGTAGAGGAGGACCAGGTGGCCACCATGGCTAGATTTTTGAGTGGTTTGAATAGAGACATAGCCAATGTGGTTGAATTGCAACATTATGTGGAGATAGAGGACATGGTACACATGGCTATGAAGGTCAAGAGGCAATTAAAGAGAAAAGGGACAGCAAAGTACACTTCGGTTTCTAGCACTACTTGGAAATCAAAGTGGGATAGGAATGATCCTATTGAAGCAAAGAGAAAGATCAAACCACCTAAAGGCAAAGATGAGGGACCTAGCAGCAAGCCCGAGGTAGAATCTCAAACTTCAAGGAATAGAGATATTAAATGCTTTAAGTGTTTGGGTTCCGGGCACATCGCTTCTCAATGTCCAAATAGGCGAGTGATGATTATGCGTGACAATGGGAAGGTAATGACTGAGAGTGAGGATGATCGTGATGGGGTGCCCGAGTTGGTTGATGCTAGTGATGATGAAGGCGTGATATACGCTGTGAGTGAGTCTCTTGTTGCTAGGCGTGCTCTCAACACACATATTAAGGTAGATGATGCCGAGCAACAGAGAGAGAACATTTTCCATACTAGATGCCACGTCAACAACAAGGTATGTAGTATGATCATTGATGGAGGGAGTTGTACTAATGTGGCTAGCACTACTTTGGTTGAGAAATTGAATTTACCAACCATAAAACACTCTAGACCATACAAATTGCAGTGGTTAAATGATTGTGGGGAGGTTAGGGTGGATAGACAAGTGTTAGTTCCTTTTTCAATTGGGAAGTATCAAGATGAGGTGCTTTGTAATGTTGTGCCTATGCATGCTGGCCATAGGGAGGCCGTGGCAGTATGATAGGAGGGTCACACATGATGGGTTTAAAAACATGTACAGCTTTGTAAAGGAGGGCAAAACAATCAAACTTGCTCCTTTAACTCCAAGCCAGGTCTTTGAGGACCAACTGAAACTGAAAAGTGAGGTTGCTCAGAAAAGAAAGAGTGAAAATGAGAGTGATCAAAAAAGAATGAGTGAAAAAGAGATTGAGCAGAAAAGAAAGTGTGATAGTGAAAATGAGCACAACAAAAAGAGTGAAAGAGAAAGTAGAGATGTGGCTGAGAGTAGAGAAAAAACAGAGGAGCCACGAGAGAAAAAATAAAGAGAGACTGCAGAGAGGAAAGGAAAGACAAAAGTGAGTTTCTATGCCAAAGAGAGTGAGGTTAAGAGGGCTTTCTTCGCAGCTCGCCTTATGATTTTTCTTGTCTATAAAGAGTCTTATCTTACTCTTGATGACACTCACCAGTCTCTTCCTAGTTTGACTATTTCCTTGTTGCAGGAGTTTGACGACATATTTCCAGAGGAGATGCCTAATCAGTTGCCACCCATTAGAGGCATTGAGCATCATATTGATTTTGTACCTGGAGCTACTATTCCAATCCAACCAGTCTATAGGAGTAATCCAGAGGAGACAAAGGAGCTTCAGAGGCAAGTTGAGGACTTGATGAGCAAGGGGTACATGAGGGAGAGCATGAGCCCATGTGCAGTACCAGTGCTATTAGTGCCAAAGAAGGATGGGACATGGAGAATGTGTGTTGATTGCAGGGCGGTCAACAATATTACGGTAAAGTATCGCCATCTCATTCCTAGATTAGATGATATGCTTGATGAATTGCATGGCTCATGCATTTTTAGTAAAATTGATCTTAAAAGTGGGTATCATCAAATTAGAATGAAAGAGGGCGATGAATGGAAAACTGCTTTTAAGACTAAATATGGGCTTTATGAATGGTTGGTTATGCCATTTGGACTTACAAATGCACCCAGTACTTTCATGAGATTGATGAACCATGTCCTACGTGCATTCATTGGCAAGTTTGTGGTTGTGTATTTTGATGATATCCTAGTTTACAGCAAGGACTTAAATGAGCATATTAAGCATTTGAAATATGTGTTTGATGTGTTGAGATGTGAAAAACTGTATGCTAATTTCAAGAAATGTACCTTTTGCATGGAAAGAGTTGTTTTTCTTGGATATGTTGTTAGTACAAAAGGTATTGAGGTGGATCAAGAGAAAGTCAAGGCCATCAAGGAGTGGCCAACGCCAAAGAGCATCACTAAGGTAAGAAGCTTTCATGGTTTAGCCTTTTACCGGCGTTTTGTTAAATACTTTAGTACCATTGCTGCACTACTCACTGAAGTCATTAAAAAGAATGCTGGGTTTCATTGGGGGGCTCTGCACCTGTGCTAGCATTACCTGATTTTAACAAAGCTTTTGAGATTGAATGTGATGCCTCAGGTATAGGGATTGGAGCCGTTCTGATGCAGGATAAGCGGCCCATAGCCTTCTTCAGTGAAAAGTTAAGTGGGGCCTCACTCAAGTACCCTACTTATGACAAAGAGCTTTATGCTCTTGTTCGTGCATTAGAGACTTGGCAGCACAACCTATGGCCTAGGGAATTTGTGATCCACACCGATCATGAATCATTGAAGCATCTTAAGGGTCAAGGTAAGTTGAATAAAAGGCATTCTCGTTGGATGGAATACATTGAGACATTTCCATATGTCATCTGTTACAAGCAAGGTAAGGAGAATATTGTTGCTGATGCTTTATCTCGAAGGCATGTACTTCTTACTTCTATGAGTGCTAAGATGCTTGGGTTTGAATATGTGAAAGACCAATATGCCGATGACGCTGACTTCTCTAATGTGTACATAGCATGTGATAAGGCGGCATTTGGTAAGTTTTACAAGCATGAGGGTTACTTGTTTAAAGAAAACAAACTTTGTGTGCCAAATTGTTTTCTATGCTTGAATTACTGGTGCGTGAGGCACATGGTGGGGGATTAATGGGACACTTTGGTGTTAAGAAGACTTTGGATATTTTGCATGAACATTTCTTTTGGCCTAAGATGAAGAGAGATGTCACTCGCATTTGTGGCAGGTGTATTACATGTAGGAAGGCCAAATCTAAAAGTGTTGCCACATGGGTTGTATACACCCTTACCCGTTCCTAGTGAGCCGTGGGTCGATATATCTATGTACTTTGTTTTGGAGCTACCTAGGACAAAAAGGGGTAGAAATTCTATTTTTGTGGTTGTGGATAGATTTAAAAAGATGGCACATTTCATTCCATGCCATAAAACAGATGATGCCACAAACATAGCTAACTTGTTTTTCAGAGAGATAGTGCGACTCCATGGTGTTCCCAAGAGTATTGTTTCTGATAGGGATGTTAAATTCCTTAACTACTTTCGAAAGGTGTTGTGGGGGAAATTGGGTACCAAGCTCTTATTTTCCACTACTTGTCATCCACAAACTGATGGTCAGACTGAAGTAGTTAATAGGACCTTAACTCGGCTTTTACGCACTGTTGTTCATAAGAATTTAAAAACTTGGGAGGATTGTTTGTCATTCATAGAGTTTGCATATAATAGAACCATGCATACTACTACTTCATTTTCTCCTTTTGAAATTGTTTATGGATTCAATCCACTTACCCCTTTAGATTTGATGCCTTTTCCGGTTGATGGCAGGAATAGCTTGGATAGACAAAAGAAGGCAGAGTTGGTGAAGTCACTCCATGAAAGGTTACGGTTTCAAATTACCCAAAAGAATGAAAGGGTTGCTTCCCAAGCCAATAAAGGGCGAAGGCGTGTCATCTTCGAACCAGGAGATTGGGTTTTGGTTCACATGCACAAAGAAATATTCCCAACTCATCGGAGGACTAAGTTGCATCCTCGAGGAGATGGACCCTTCCAAATCCTTGAGAAAATTAATGACAATGCCTATAAAGTGGATCTCCCAGGTGAGTATAATGTTTCAGCTACCTTCAATGTTTTTTATCTTTTTCCTTTTGATGTAGGTGAAGATTCGAGGTCGAATCCTTTTGAGGAGAGGGAGAATGATGGGAACCAAGGTGGACCTGCTCTTAAAGATCCTTTGCAAGTTCTAGATGAGCCAATTACAAAATCAAGAGCCAAGAAGATCAAGGAAGCAATGCAAGGATTAGTACAAGCCACTTGGGCAGAAGCTAGCAAGAGCCCAACACTCAAGATGGGCTTGAAAGAAGAAGAACTAGCTTTGATCCACTTGATCCAAGCTGTGGAAGACTTGGCTTAGAGATAGGGCCTTTAGATATTAATTAAGGCTTTCATTTTGCTTAAAAGGATTTTTATTATTAGTTTAGAATAAGTGGGCTTGAGGATGCTTAGCCCACATGTGTTATTTCTTATGAACTAAAGTTTTTGGGAAGGCCTTGTATTTTGGCTAAGGGCTTTTTTTGGAAAAATACTATTTTATTTGAACTAGGGTTTCGAAGTACTGTAGCACGACACTGTTCATGCTACAGTACCACGCGGTACTGTTCACTGAAAGGCATTTTTGAGAGTAGGGTCTCAAATTTTAGTCTAGGGTTTTATCATGTTTTGGGGAGGGTATTTAAAGGATGTAACCAGCCACTGCAAGGCTTAGAGTATTATTCTGAATTTTAATTGTGAGTGAGTTTTCTCCTCTTGTTCTTAATTGAACTCTTGAACTTAGCAAAGGTAAATCACAACCTCTGTGGCAGTCCTTCTTGTAATTTGGGTTCTTGAGACGGGATTTCAACGGGTCTAGATTTTAATATAATCTAGGTTTTTGAAATGAGTTCCCAACGGGTTTAAATTCTCCATCCATAGACTTGAGTTTGGCTTTCCTAGGTTGTTTTTCCAATATTGTTGTTGGGTCTCAAAGCGAGTCGATTGTGGTTCACATCATAATCTCATGCACACTGCTCGGTCTCTGCCAACTCGTTACGGCTTCAATTTTGCTCGGGTCCACTGCTACTCCTCCACTAGAGATCACATAACCTAAAAACTTCACTTCATTAAGCCAAAACTCGCACTTGCTGAGTTTGGCGTATAGCTTTTGGTCTTTAAGTATAGTCAAAGCCATAACTAGTTGATTTTTGTGCTCCTCCTCACTGTAGTCTTTAAGTATCATTAGATGCTTTGTTATACGATGGTGGATATACTTGGGATAAGACGAAGATCAATTTAGGATCAATGTTTGAATCTTGCAAGCTAACCCTTTCTGTCATAGACCCCTAGTAGCCAACTTTGAGCCAATAAACACATGTAGCTTTTTCTTTTCATATGCCCATATCATCCATACCTCTCCACATTGAAGTATAACCTATACACTAATATTTCTACCCTTTTTACTTCCAAGTGTTTACTAGGTGTGGAAATTGCATTTTCTTTCTTTTATTTTATCATTTTCAATTGAAAAAAAAATAGAGAGACACGAAAAAAAAATCAAGGTTTGGTAGAAATGGAAAGAGTACCAAAGTGGCATGTGTTTTTCCATCAAATTATTGAAAAAAAAAGAAGACGAAGAAGAAGGAAAAGCATTATTATTTTTTATGATCTAAAAAGATGAAGAGTACATCAAGTAAGAAGTGTGGTCTATTGAGATATTTGATAAAATTCCCTTTGTATGTATTTGGAAGTTTTTGAATCCCTGTTCATCATTTTTTTTCATAGAGCCCCGAACCCAAGTCATGTTTGATGGGCCCCAAGGTGGACCAAGTCTTATAGATCCTTTGTAAGTTTCAAATGGGACAATCACAAGATTAAGAGCGAAGAAGATCAAGGAAGTTATGCAAGGATGAGTGAAATCCACTTGGGACGAGTCTAGCAAGAGCCCAATATTCAATATGGGCTTGAGAGAAGAAGATCCAGTTTTCATCCATGTGATATGCTATGGAAGACAAGACTTGGGCCTATTGTTATTGAAGGCCATGAACTTATTAATTTCATTAAAAGGACTTATTTTATTAATCTAGAATAATTTGGGCTTGGGAATGTCCAGCCCACACGTCTTATTTCTAATGAACTATGGGTTTAGGAATGCCTTGTATTTTGGCCAAGGGCCTATTTGGAAAGTTATTTTTTTTTTATTTGAGCTAGAGTTTTAGAAGTACTGTAGCCGGCACTGTTCATGCTACAGTACCACCGCACTATTCACTAGGGTTTTTAGGGATTGTTTATTTAAACCACTTGTAGCCTCATTTGTTGGTAAGACATTATTGTGACTTGAGTTTATCTCCTCTTGTTCTTGATTGAATGTTTGAACTTATCAAATGTAAATCACAACCTTTGTGGCGTTCGTCCTTTGTAATTTGGGTTCTTGAGACGGATTCTTCAATGGTTCTAGATTTTCATATAATCTAGGTTCTTGAAACGATTACTCTTTTGGTCTAGATTCTCCATTCATTGACTTGAGTTTGGCTTTGTTTGGTATGTTTTTTGCAATATTAATGTTGGGTTTCAAAGTGAGTCGATTGGGATTCACATCATTTGGGTTTCATGTTCATCGTCATAGGGTGGTTAATTCATTGTCTGAGGGCTGCAAAAATTTGCAGCATCTAGAAATTTCTAGGGTTTCATTGATTCCCTTCTATTTTCCTTGTCAATTTTTATGTATTTAAATGCAATTGTTTGATTATCACAATTGAATATTTCTGTTTGTGGTTGAATTGTTGAGAAAAGAAGAGAAAAGAGCAAAAAAGAAAGGAAAGGAAAAGAAAAGAAAAAAAAAAGGAAAGAAAAGAAAAGAAAAAAAATCCAAAAAAAAATAAAAGAAGAGAAAGAAAATGACTTTGGGTATAGTTGTTTAAAATACTTTGCCATTGATTGAGCGTTATTTTTAAAGCGGCTGAATACATCTTTCCAGTTGGTATCTTATTTCGTAATTACTCTTTCCATCTTATAAATTCCTTGAGTCTCGTGTCATTTAATTCTTTCCGTGTTTTCTCTTGTATTGTCTTGATTGAGTTCAATTAGCTCTAAAGAACTTGAGTCGAAAAACTCTTGAGGTAAAAGATAAGAGAGTGTGAGATCATTATTGGAAAAAATCCAATTAAGAGTGATACACGAGTGGAGCACCATTATTCGAGTATAAACACGTAAGGGAGCCGGTGAGGTCTTTTTTCACTAACACTTTTTTTTTTTTTGTGCAGCATGTACTATGTGTCTCATAATAGTGACTCAACACTGAAGGGGGTGGCAGACAATTCATTCTTTGTGTTGCAGTCCATACAACAAAAATTTGAAAGGTTAAATTTGAAGTTGGGGGAAGTGAGAGATAAGATGGAACATCAAGGTGCATTGATTAGAAATTTGCAAATTGGGAAAGATAGGAGGAGACACGTGAGCCTAGTAATGAACATGGGTATAAGAATGAGGAGTATGGTAAGTCTCTTGTTGTCAGGTATGCTCTCAATACACAAAGTTAGATGGATGATACAGAGTAGCAGAGAGAGAACATTTTTCAAATAGTTGGAGTGGTCACATTGGTGTAAAGAAGAGTTTAGGACGTATTGCATGAACACTTTCAAGAGTATGGTTTACCATTCATTGAAGTCACATATAATTGGAGTGGTCATTTTGGTGTAGGGAAGATTTTAGATGTGTTTCAAGAACGTTTATGGGAGTATCATTTTCGTTTCATTGACTTGTTGCATGAACGTTTGCAAGAGTATCCTTTGTCCTTGTTAGAGTTTGCATAAAATAGGACCATGCATACTACCATTTTTTATTCTTATCTTGAAATTGTAGATGGTTTTAATCCACCTACTCCTTTAACTTTGATACCTTTGCTTGTTGATGACAAGAGTAGCTTGGATAGACCTCTTCAAATTATTGAAAAAATTAATGATACTTCTTCATATCTAATTGATCTTCTAGGTAAATATCATGTGTTTGCTATTTTCAATGTTACTAATCTTTTTCCCTTTGATTCAGGTAGAGATTCAAGATTGAATCCTTTTGAGGAGAGGGGGAATGATGGACCCCAAGGTGGACCAAATCTTACAGATCCTTTGCAAGTTCCAGATGGGAATCTCACAAGATTAAAAGCGAAGAAGATCAAGGAAGCTATGCAAGGATGGGTGAAATCCAATTGGGACGTGTCTAGCAAGAGCCCAATTTTCAATATGGGCTTGAGAGAAGAAGATCCAGTTTTCATCCATGTGATATGCTATGGAAGACAAGACTTGGGCCTATTGTTATTGAAGGCCAAATTCTTATTTATTTCACTAAAAAGACTTATTTTATTAATCATAGGAATTAATCTAGAATATTGGGCTTGGGATTGTCTAGCTCACACGTCTTATTTCTAATGAACTAGGGGTTTAGGAAGGCCTTCTATTTTTGGCCAAAGGCTTATTTGTAAAGTTATTATTTCTATTTGAGCTAGGGTTTTAGAAGATACTTTGCATGCTTTTATTGAGGCACATGGTCAACACATGGCACAAGAGAATTTGAAGAATGTGAATGCCATTGTGACACGAAGTGGTAAGTCATTACACATTCCAACAACGAACAAAACAGAGGATGTGGAAGAAGATCAAAGCTATAGTGGTGTCGAGCTGCCCAAAGAAGCCGAGGTTATAAAGAGCCCAGTTAAAGTACCATTTCCTCAAGCTTTACAACTGAATAAGCGAACTTTGAATCCTAACAATGAAATGTTGGAAAATCTCAAGCAGGAAAAAATTAACCTTCATCTTTTGCATGTTATTAAACAAGCTCCTACTTATGCAAAAGTTATCAAATATTTGTGTACAGTTAAGAGGAAGCACCATGTGAAGAAGACAGCATTTCTGACAGAGCAAGTTAGTGCTCTAAATGAGCAGCGAATTCCTCCTAAGTACAAGGATTCAGGTTGTTCAATGATTACATGTACTATATTGGGAATCGTGAGTTTGGACAAGCCTTGCTAGATCTAGGAGCTAGTGTTAATTTGATGTCTTATTCCATTTATTTGCAGCTTGGTTTGGGTGAAATTAATCCTACTTTTGTTGTGCTTCTGTTGGCTGATCGTCCAGTTAAGAAACCGAGAGGGATAGTTGATGATGTTTTGATCTAAATTGACAAATTTTATTATCCTGTTAATTTCTTAATTTTGGACACTCAATCAGTTGTTGAATTTAACTCTAAAATTCCTCTCATATTAGGTAGACCTTTCTTGCTACAGCTAGTGCACTTATAAATTGCAGGAATGGGTTGATGAAGCTATCTTTTGGAAACATGACCATAGGTCAACATTTTTCATATTGAGAAACAACCAACAGATGATGAGTGTCACCAAACATACATGATTGACGCACCCGTAGACAAGGGAGTTCACACAACTCATGATTTTGATCCCCTTGAATATTCCCTTGTTAATTCTGAGTTTGATACTATTAATGATTCATCTGAGGTTACTGGTATATGTGTTGTTTTTTATGAAACTCAGGATTATGGCACACAGGCTTGGCAATAGAAATTTGAGGAGTTGCCTAAGAAAGGTGGAAAACAAATTCCTGTAAGTGTGAAAGCACCAAAAGTTAAATTGAAACCTTTGTCTAAATCTATAAAGTCTATAAGGTTAAAATAAAAACGTTCCATGATAAAAAATATTCTTAGGAAGAGGTTTGAGCCTAATGACCTAGTATACTTATATGATTTTGGATTTCACAGGCACCCAGGAAAACTTCAGTCTAGTTGGACTGGCCCTTTTATAGTAAAGAATGTTTTTGTAAATGGCGCAGTAGAAATAGAAGATCCTAAGGATAGTCGGATCTTTAAAATAAATTGTCAACACCATAAAGTATTAATTGATAGGCAAGTTCCAGAAGTGGAAGACATTTTGCTTGTGGATCCAGTCTATCAACCTTGACCACACACCATCCAAATATGTTTTTCTTTATTTATTTTGTTTTGTTTTGTTTTATTTTTATTTTCTCTTATTTTCTTTCTTTTCCTTTTTGTTTGCTGTTGTTTTCTTTGTTTTTGTTTATAGGTTCGTTTTATTCTGTCAGTTCAGGTTACCATCATTGGTGTGTAGAGAGTTTTACCCACGTCACTCATCAGGTGCATTCTACCATTTTCAATTACTCCCTATTCAATTTTGATTCTTAAACATTGAGGACAATGTTTCATTTAAATTGGGGGATGGTGGTGCAAATTCAGTATTTAAAATGCATGGTGAAACTCTATTTTCATGTATCAATTTTTTTTTTAATTTGCATCACACGTGCATCATTTTTACATTTTGACTCATTCTCATTCATAGCCATCTTCGTGAATTCACCAAACCCACCATAATCATTTTTGCTGAAGCATTCACAGAACCCTTCATGCACTCCTCCAAGCTTTGGGTAAGATGGTCATTTGACACATGTAGCTAGAGAACTCTTTGCTTAAGTATTCTTGTGAGTTTGGAGAGGATTGAGAGCCGACAAATGCAGTAAATTATGATAAGTGTTCCTTGATCTGTTGAATTGGGCACTTCTTTTCCATCATAGACCCCTAGTAGCCAACTTTGAGCCAATAAACACATGCAACTTTTTCTTTTCATATGCCCATATCATCCATACCTTTTTACTTCAAAGTGTATGTATACTAGGTGTGGAATTTTCATTTTCTTTCTTTTATTTTATCATTTTCAATTCAAAAAGAAGAAGAAGAAGAAGAAGACAGGAAAAAAAAGAGAAGAGTACAAGTTGCAAAATGTTCAATTGAGTGAGCTCCAAAAAAAAAAGAAAAAAGAAAAAGGAAAGGTTGGTAGAAATGGAAAGAATACCAAAGTGGCATGTGTTTGTCCATCAAATTGTAAAACAAAAAAGAGAAGAGGAAGAAGAAGGAAAATCATTATTATTTGATGATCTGACAAGTGGAGATATTTAATAAAATTTCCCTTGTATGTGTACTTGGAAGTCTTTTGAATCCTTTTCATCCTTTTTTCTCATATAGCCCCGAACCCAAGCCACCTTTATGTGTGATTTTCTTTGGTCTCTTTCGTAGTTTTGACATGAAAATTGCTAGGGACTAGCAATGAGTAAGTTGGGGGGTGTGATGAGTGTACGAAAGTGCACTCTAAATACCCTATTATTGGATTAAAATGCTAAAATGTATTTGAAATCATATGAATTAATCTGTATTCTTGAATTGAGTTTCTATTTACATTGGGATACTCCTAAGTAGTTTTTTTATGTTTAATTTTAGAGTTTATAAAAGAGCAAGTCAAGCCGAGTCAAATTCAGAGTACTTTCATGGGATTTGAGAGCAATTTGGAAGAAAAAAAAAAAGAAAAAGAAATCACAAAAGGAAACAACAAGAAGTCCAAGTCTGAAATTCGCAAGGAGACAGTCTAGACACATTTTAGTCTTTTGACCGTAACTTTTTACTCACATATCGGATTGATGTCATTCTTAAAGGGATATAAATTTGTCTCTAATAAGAATTTCCAAATTCAAATTCCTGAAGTATGTACGTGGCTGCCAAGATAAGTCCTAAAATTTAGATGATTTTTTTTTGCGGAAATGGAGAAGAGATTAGGGTTTCCTTCCTACCCTATATAAGCATATCATTAGCATGAAATAGGGAGGGAGAGGAGGCACAAGAGGCAGATCTGAAGAGAGGAGAAAATCACTTCCATGGCCACCATTCGCTTCAGTCTTCTCTGGAGATTTTTGTTGTCCAGTATATTTGTGGGTAAGCAAATTCTCAAGTAGGGCTAGGGATGAACTTGCACATTAGATGGTATTTTTAATTTATCTTTAATTTATGTATTTGATCTTCAATTACTAAAACTCTTTTGCTTTATCATTCTCAATTCATCGTTGATGTTTTATTCTCCGAATAATCATAGAATTTATTCTATTTATGGATTCAGTCATGCTTTTTCTATTGAATGGATTGGTTTTTTGATTATGTTTGGATCAATTATTTATTTATAATGATTTAGTTCTTTGCTGTAATATCGCTCCCTGAGTATATTGTTGTCGTTGGATTTTCTCAATTGGGATAGTAATTTACATATTTTAAAAGTTGTGAATGATTTTTCAAAGGGTTACATTTTGTTTAATTTTGGTTTATAAATCTGATGTGAACCCCAATCGATTCGCTTTGAGACCCAACAACAATATTGGAAAAACAACCCAGGAAAGCCAAACTCAAGTCTATGGATGGAGAATTTAGACCCGTTGGGAACTCGTTTCAAGAACCTAGATTATATTAAAATCTAGACCCGTTGAAATCCCGTCTCAAGAACCCAAATTACAAGGAGGAACGCCACAAAGGTTGTGATTTACCTTTGAAAAATTCAAGAGTTCAATTAAGAACAAGAGCAAAAAACTCACTCACAATTAAAATTCAGAATAATAGTCTAAGCCTTGAAGTGGCTGGTTACATCTTTTAAATACCATCCCCAAAACATGATAAAACCCTAGACTAAAATTTGAGACCCTACTCTTAAAAATGCCCTTCAGTGAACAGTAGCAGCGCGGGTACTGTAGCATGAACAAATAAAATAGTATTTTTCCAAAACAAGCCCTTGGCCAAAATACAAGGCCTTCCCAAAAACTCTAGTTCATAAGAAATAAGACATGTGGGCTAAGCATCCTCAAGCCCACTTATTCTAAACTAATAATAACAATCCTTTTAAACAAATTGAAAGCCTTAATATCTAAAGGCCCTATCTCTAAGTCAAGTCTTCCACAGCTTGGATCAGGTGGATCAAAGCTGGTTCTCTTTCTTTCAAGCTCATCTTGAGTGTTGGGCTCTTGCTAGCTTCTACCCAAGTGGCTTGTACTAATCCTTGCATTGCTTCCTTGATCTTCTTGGCTCTTGATCTTGTAATTGGCCCATCTGGAACTTGCAAAGGATCTTTAAGAGTAGGCCCACCTTGGTTCCCATCATTCCCCCTCTCCTCAAAAGGATTCGACCTCGAATCTTCACCTACATCAAAAGGAGAAAGATCAGAAACATTGAAGGTAGCTAAAACATTATACTCACTTGGGAGATCCACTTTATAGGCATTGTCATTAATTTTCTCAAGGATTTGGAAGGGTCCATCTCCTCGAGGATGCAACTTAGTCCTCCGATGAGTTGGGAATCTTTCTTTGTGCATGTGAACCCAAACCCAATCTCCTGGTTCGAAAATGACACGCATTCGCCCTTTATTGGCTTGGGAAGCAACCCTTTCATTCTTTTGGGTAATTTGAAACCGTACCCTTTCATGGAGTGACTTCACCAACTCTGCCTTCTTTTGTCCATCCAAGCTATTCCTGCCATCAACTGGTAAAGGCATCAAATCTAAAGGGGTAAGCGGATTGAATCCATAAACAATTTCAAAAGGAGAATATGAAGTAGTAGTATGCATGGTTCTATTATATGCAAACTCTATGAATGGCAAACAATCCTCCCAAGTTTTTAAATTCTTATGAACAACAGTGCGTAAAAGCTGAGTTAAGGTCCTATTAACTACTTCAGTCTGACCATCAGTCTGTGGATGACAAGTAGTGGAAAATAAGAGCTTGGTACCCAATTTCCCCCACAACACCTTCCAAAAGTAGCTAAGGAATTTAACATCCCTGTCAGAAACAATACTCCTGGGAACACCATGGAGTCGCACTATCTCTCTGAAAAACAAGTCAGCTATGTTTGTGGCATCATCTGTTTTATGGCATGGAATGAAATGTGCCATCTTACTAAATCTATCTACAACCACAAAAATAGAATCTCTACCCCTTTTTGTCCTAGGTAGCCCCAAAACAAAGTCCATAGATATATCGACCCATGGCTCACTAGGAACGGGTAAGGGTGTATACAACCCATGTGGCAACACTTTAGATTTGGCCTTCCTACATGTAATACACCTGCAACAAATGCGAGTGACATCTCTCTTCATCTTAGGCCAAAAGAAATGTTCATGCAAAATATCCAAAGTCTTCTTAACACCAAAGTGTCCCATTAATCCCCCACCATGTGCCTCACGCACCAATAATTCACGCATAGAACAATTTGGCACACAAAGTTTGTTTTCTTTAAACAAGTAACCCTCATGCTTGTAAAACTTACCAAATGCCGCCTTATCACATGCTATGTACACATTAGAGAAGTCAGCGTCATCGGCATACTGGTCTTTCACATATTCAAACCCAAGCATCTTAGCACTCATAGAAGTAAGAAGTACATACCTTCGAGATAAAGCATCAGCAACAATATTCTCCTTACCTTGCTTGTAACAGATGACATATGGAAATGTTTCAATGTATTCCATCCAACGAGATGCCTTTTATTCAACTTACCTTGACCCTTAAGAAGCTTCAATGATTCATGATCGGTGTGGATCACAAATTCCCTAGGCCATAGGTAGTGCTGCCAAGTCTCTAATGCACGAACAAGAGCATAAAGCTCTTTGTCATAAGTAGGGTACTTGAGTCCCACTTAACTTTTCACTGAAGAAGGCTATGGGCCGCTTATCCTGCATCATAACGGCTCCAATCCCTATACCTGAGGCATCACATTCAATCTCAAAAGCTTTGTTAAAATCAGGTAATGCTAGCACAGGTGCAGAGCACAACCTTTCTTTAATGGTGGCAAAAGCATTATCTTGAGTAGCACCCCAATGAAAGCCAACATTCTTTTTAATGACTTCAGTGAGTGGTGCAGCAATGGTGCTAAAGTCTTTAACAAAACGCCGATAAAAGCTAGCTAAACCATGAAAGCTTCTTACCTCAGTGATGCTCTTTGGCGTTGGCCACTCCTTGATGGCCTTGACTTTCTCTTGATCCATCTCAATACCTTTTGTACTAACAACATATCCAAGAAAAACAACTCTTTCCATGCAAAAGGTACATTTCTTGAAATTAGCATACAATTTTTCACATTTCAACACATCAAACACATATTTCAAATGCTCAATATGCTCATTTAAGTCCTTGCTGTAAACTAGGATATCATCAAAATACACAACTACAAACTTGCCAATGAATGCACGTAGGACATGATTCATCAATTTCATGAAAGTACTGGGTGCATTTGTAAGTCCAAATGGCATAACCAACCATTCGTAAAGCCCATACTTAGTCTTAAAAGCAGTTTTCCATTCATCGCCCTCTTTCATTCTAATTTGATGATACCCACTTTTAAGAGCAATTTTACTGAAAATGCATGAGCCATGCAATTCATCAAGCATATCATCTAATCTAGGAATGGGATGGCGATACTTTACCGTAATATTGTTGACCGCCCTGCAATCAACACACATTCTCCACGTCCCATCCTTCTTTGGCACTAAGAGCACTAGTACTGCACATGGACTCATGCTCTCCCTCACGTACCCCTTGCTCATCAAGTCCTCAACTTGCCTCTGAAGCTCCTTTGTCTCCTCTGTATTACTCCTATAGGCTGGTCGGTTTGGAATAGTAGCTCCAGGTACAAAATCAATCTGATGCTCAATGCTCCAGGTATAAATCTATACTTTCCGATTAGGAATTTGGGGAATTGAATTCTTAATTGAGTTATCCAATGAATTAAAAATAATTAAAATACCGGATTTATGCAGGGGATTCCCAAAACTCTACTTTTCGTCAAATTTGAATACCTTTTCCGTTAATCACTTTGCTTCATTTTAATTTGCATTTAAAATTAATCTTTATTCTCCATTAATCATTTAATATTTTCCTTTAGTTTCATTGGTCCTTCTGCTATTCTTTTAATTTGTCTCCCTGTGGAATTGACACCCCAAAGTTGTGCTACAACTACTGCGTTATTCTTTGCGCGTAATCAATCTCATTGGAGGACTGCATTAAGGGTTCTGTGAATGCTTCAGGAAAAATGATTATGGTGGGTTTGGTGAATTCACGAAGATGGCTAAGAATGAGAATGAGTACACATGTAAAAATGATGCACGTGTGATGCAAATTAAAAAAAATTGACACATGAAAATAGAGTTTCAACATGAGTTGTAACAGCCGAGGAGTTGCCTAAGAAAGGTGGAAAACAAATTCCTGTAAGTGTGAAAGCACCAAAAGTTAAATTGAAACCTTTGTCTAAATCTATAAAGTCTATAAGGTTAAAATAAAAACGTTCCATGATAAAAAATATTCTTAGGAAGAGGTTTGAGCCTAATGACCTAGTATACTTATATGATTTTGGATTTCACAGGCACCCAGGAAAACTTCAGTCTAGTTGGACTGGCCCTTTTATAGTAAAGAATGTTTTTGTAAATGGCGCAGTAGAAATAGAAGATCCTAAGGATAGTCGGATCTTTAAAATAAATTGTCAACACCATAAAGTATTAATTGATAGGCAAGTTCCAGAAGTGGAAGACATTTTGCTTGTGGATCCAGTCTATCAACCTTGACCACACACCATCCAAATATGTTTTTCTTTATTTATTTTGTTTTGTTTTGTTTTATTTTTATTTTCTCTTATTTTCTTTCTTTTCCTTTTTGTTTGCTGTTGTTTTCTTTGTTTTTGTTTATAGGTTCGTTTTATTCTGTCAGTTCAGGTTACCATCATTGGTGTGTAGAGAGTTTTACCCACGTCACTCATCAGGTGCATTCTACCATTTTCAATTACTCCCTATTCAATTTTGATTCTTAAACATTGAGGACAATGTTTCATTTAAATTGGGGGATGGTGGTGCAAATTCAGTATTTAAAATGCATGGTGAAACTCTATTTTCATGTATCAATTTTTTTTTAATTTGCATCACACGTGCATCATTTTTACATTTTGACTCATTCTCATTCATAGCCATCTTCGTGAATTCACCAAACCCACCATAATCATTTTTGCTGAAGCATTCACAGAACCCTTCATGCACTCCTCCAAGCTTTGGGTAAGATGGTCATTTGACACATGTAGCTAGAGAACTCTTTGCTTAAGTATTCTTGTGAGTTTGGAGAGGATTGAGAGCCGACAAATGCAGTAAATTATGATAAGTGTTCCTTGATCTGTTGAATTGGGCACTTCTTTTCCATCATAGACCCCTAGTAGCCAACTTTGAGCCAATAAACACATGCAACTTTTTCTTTTCATATGCCCATATCATCCATACCTTTTTACTTCAAAGTGTATGTATACTAGGTGTGGAATTTTCATTTTCTTTCTTTTATTTTATCATTTTCAATTCAAAAAGAAGAAGAAGAAGAAGAAGACAGGAAAAAAAAGAGAAGAGTACAAGTTGCAAAATGTTCAATTGAGTGAGCTCCAAAAAAAAAAGAAAAAAGAAAAAGGAAAGGTTGGTAGAAATGGAAAGAATACCAAAGTGGCATGTGTTTGTCCATCAAATTGTAAAACAAAAAAGAGAAGAGGAAGAAGAAGGAAAATCATTATTATTTGATGATCTGACAAGTGGAGATATTTAATAAAATTTCCCTTGTATGTGTACTTGGAAGTCTTTTGAATCCTTTTCATCCTTTTTTCTCATATAGCCCCGAACCCAAGCCACCTTTATGTGTGATTTTCTTTGGTCTCTTTCGTAGTTTTGACATGAAAATTGCTAGGGACTAGCAATGAGTAAGTTGGGGGGTGTGATGAGTGTACGAAAGTGCACTCTAAATACCCTATTATTGGATTAAAATGCTAAAATGTATTTGAAATCATATGAATTAATCTGTATTCTTGAATTGAGTTTCTATTTACATTGGGATACTCCTAAGTAGTTTTTTTATGTTTAATTTTAGAGTTTATAAAAGAGCAAGTCAAGCCGAGTCAAATTCAGAGTACTTTCATGGGATTTGAGAGCAATTTGGAAGAAAAAAAAAAAGAAAAAGAAATCACAAAAGGAAACAACAAGAAGTCCAAGTCTGAAATTCGCAAGGAGACAGTCTAGACACATTTTAGTCTTTTGACCGTAACTTTTTACTCACATATCGGATTGATGTCATTCTTAAAGGGATATAAATTTGTCTCTAATAAGAATTTCCAAATTCAAATTCCTGAAGTATGTACGTGGCTGCCAAGATAAGTCCTAAAATTTAGATGATTTTTTTTTGCGGAAATGGAGAAGAGATTAGGGTTTCCTTCCTACCCTATATAAGCATATCATTAGCATGAAATAGGGAGGGAGAGGAGGCACAAGAGGCAGATCTGAAGAGAGGAGAAAATCACTTCCATGGCCACCATTCGCTTCAGTCTTCTCTGGAGATTTTTGTTGTCCAGTATATTTGTGGGTAAGCAAATTCTCAAGTAGGGCTAGGGATGAACTTGCACATTAGATGGTATTTTTAATTTATCTTTAATTTATGTATTTGATCTTCAATTACTAAAACTCTTTTGCTTTATCATTCTCAATTCATCGTTGATGTTTTATTCTCCGAATAATCATAGAATTTATTCTATTTATGGATTCAGTCATGCTTTTTCTATTGAATGGATTGGTTCTTTGATTATGTTTGGATCAATTATTTATTATATAATGATTTAGTTCTTTGCTGTAATATCGCTCCCTGAGTATATTGTGTCGTTGGATTTTCTCAATGGGATAGTAATTTACATATTTTAAAAGTTGTGAATGATTTTTCAAAGGGTTACATTTTGTTTAATTTTGGTTTATAAATCTGATGTGAACCCCAATCGATTCGCTTTGAGACCCAACAACAATATTGGAAAAACAACCCAGGAAAGCCAAACTCAAGTCTATGGATGGAGAATTTAGACCCGTTGGGAACTCGTTTCAAGAACCTAGATTATATTAAAATCTAGACCCGTTGAAATCCCGTCTCAAGAACCCAAATTACAAGGAGGAACGCCACAAAGGTTGTGATTTACCTTTGAAAAATTCAAGAGTTCAATTAAGAACAAGAGCAAAAAACTCACTCACAATTAAAATTCAGAATAATAGTCTAAGCCTTGAAGTGGCTGGTTACATCTTTTAAATACCATCCCCAAAACATGATAAAACCCTAGACTAAAATTTGAGACCCTACTCTTAAAAATGCCCTTCAGTGAACAGTAGCAGCGCGGGTACTGTAGCATGAACAAATAAAATAGTATTTTTCCAAAACAAGCCCTTGGCCAAAATACAAGGCCTTCCCAAAAACTCTAGTTCATAAGAAATAAGACATGTGGGCTAAGCATCCTCAAGCCCACTTATTCTAAACTAATAATAAAATCCTTTTAAACAAATTGAAAGCCTTAATATCTAAAGGCCCTATCTCTAAGTCAAGTCTTCCACAGCTTGGATCAGGTGGATCAAAGCTGGTTCTCCTTCTTTCAAGCCCATCTTGAGTGTTGGGCTCTTGCTAGCTTCTGCCCAAGTGGCTTGTACTAATCCTTGCATTGCTTCCTTGATCTTCTTGGCTCTTGATCTTGTAATTGGCCCATCTGGAACTTGCAAAGGATCTTTAAGAGTAGGCCCACCTTGGTTCCCATCATTCCCCCTCTCCTCAAAAGGATTCGTCCTCGAATCTTCACCTACATCAAAAGGAGAAAGATCAGAAACATTGAAGGTAGCTGAAACATTATACTCACCTGGGAGATCCACTTTATAGGCATTGTCATTAATTTTCTCAAGGATTTGGAAGGGTCCATCTCCTCGAGGATGCAACTTAGTCCTCCGATGAGTTGGGAATCTTTCTTTGCGCATGTGAACCCAAACCCAATCTCCTGGTTCGAAGATGACACGCCTTCGCCCTTTATTGGCTTGGGAAGCAACCCTTTCATTCTTTTGGGTAATTTGAAACCGTACCCTTTCATGGAGTGACTTCACCAACTCTGCCTTCTTTTGTCCATCCAAGCTATTCCTGCCATCAACTGGTAAAGGCATCAAATCTAAAGGGGTAAGCGGATTGAATCCATAAACAATTTCAAAAGGAGAATATGAAGTAGTAGTATGCATGGTTCTATTATATGCAAACTCTATGAATGGCAAACAATCCTCCCAAGTTTTTAAATTCTTATGAACAACAGTGCGTAAAAGCTGAGTTAAGGTCCTATAATGGATCAAAACCAGTTCTTCTTCCTTCAAGCCCATCTTGAGTATTGGGCCCTTCCTAGCTTCTTCCCAAGTGGATTGCACCAATCCTTGCATTGCTTCCTTGATCTTCTTGGCTCTTGATCTTGTAATTGGCCCATCTGGAACTTGCAAATGATCTTTAAGGATAGCTCCACCTTGGTTCCCATCACTCCTTGAGTGTGAATGGTCAACACATGGCACAAGAGAATTTGAAGGATGTGAATGCCATTGCGACACGAAGTGGTAAGTCAATAGACATCCCAACAACGAGCAAATCAGAGGATGTGGAAGAGGATCAAAGCAATAGTGGTGCTGTGCTGCCCAATGAAGCAGAGGTAATAAAGAGCCCAGTTAAAGTACCATTTCCTCAAGCCTTAAAACTGAATAAGCAAACTTTGGATCCTAACAATGAAATCTTGCAGAATCTTTTGCATGTTATTAAAAAAGTTTCTACTTATATGCAAAGGTTATTAAAGACTTGTGTATAGTTAAGAGGAAGCACCATGTGAAGAAGACAGCATTTTTGACAGAGCAAGTTAGTGCTCTAATTGTGCAGCGAATTCCTCTTAAGTACAAGGATCCTGGTTGTTCAACGATTGCATGTACTATTGGGAATCACGAGTTTGGACAAGCCTTGCTAGATCTAGGAGCTAGTGTTAATTTGATGCCTTATTCCATTTATTTGCAGCTTGGTTTGGGTGAAATTAGTTCTATTGTGCTTCAGTTGGCTGATTGTTCAGTTAAGAAACCGAGAGGGATAATTGAGGATGTTTTGATCCAAATTGACAAATTTTATTATCCTGTTGATTTCTTAATTTTGGACACTCAATCAGTTGTTGAATCTAACTCTAAGATTCCTCTCATATTAGCTAGATCTTTCCTTGCTACGGCTAATGCACTTATAAATTGCAGGAATGGGTTGATGAAGCTATCTTTTGGAAATATGACCATGGAGGTCAACATTTTTTATATTGAGAAACAACAACCAGATGATGAGTGTGCCAGCAAACGTACATGATTGACACACTCGTAAACAAGGGAGTTCACACGACTCATGATTTTGATCCCCTTGAATATTCCCTTGTTAATTCTGAGTTTAATTCTATTAGTGATTCATCTGATGTTATTGATACTTGTGTTATTTTTTATGAAACTCATGATTATGGCACACAGGCTTGGCAACCGAAATTT
>QGSO01001520.1:0-10721 GCA_011037825.1 Carya cathayensis
CTAGTCTTCGGAGAAAATTTTTATATAGGAAAAGAGTTCATCTACACAACCACCCACTGTTCACGCAACCCCTGCACTCCAGCCTACGTGGCTTTTTAAAAAAAAAAAAAAATACAAAACGTCAGCGTTTTGGTCATGAGTTATGATTCAATTCCCCCCCCCCCAATCCTCCTTGCGCGTTCTTCTTCAATTGCTTCTTCAGAAAGCTTCCCCGGCGTTCTCTCCAAACTCCCCCCACTGTTGTTCTTTCGCCGGCCTCACCCTTTGGCCGCCCCGTGCAGCTCCTTCACTCCGGAACCGAGTAGCTCCAAGACGCCAGCAACGTGGGTCATGAGTTCGGCACCGTGTAAGAAAAGATCATCTCTGCTCTCTCCATTTCCGTACAGCTGCTCTAGCTTCCATTCCTGCACGGGTTCAAGTCTTCCAGTGGTATTGTAGCTGGAGAGAGCCACCGTCTGTCATCTTACAAGGGTAAGAAATTAAAGGAAAGGGTTTTTATTTTTATCTTTTCGTTTCATCACTCCATTTTTAGCATTACTCAGATTGTGTGTTTATTCCTGATATGGATCTGTGATTTGATGTTTGTTGGACCTGTGTTTTGTTGGGTTTTTTTGGGTTGTTGATGTTGTATGTATGGCACTGATTTTTTGGTTGTTGAGATCATTTGAACTCCCCTTTTCCATCGAATTCCCAAGCCTCCCTTTTTATCTCCCTCTTCGCTCCGAGTCTCACCAATTTCTGGTCATGGTCTCCCATTTGTTTCCCACTTCTCTCCAACTTGATAGCGATCGAGTTCACTTGAATTTCATAGTGCAAGTTATGGTTACAAAAGCTTCAACAAATCTTCATAAATAACCTGTAAAGGAAGCAACTAAATTTTAACATCTAACAGTACTTGAGAAATAAAATGCTGTTAAGAAAATATATTCAGGATAGATTCTCAGGATTCACTTTAATTTTCTTGTAAAAATTATGGTTAGCTAGCATTTGTATTGAGAGTCCTCTTTTGATTCTGATAGGATATTGGACTGTGGTGTTGATATTTATTCCTAGGTTCCCAGCCAAACGAGTGTTAGAAGTCTTGTGCGTGGGAACTGGCTTTTCAAAGTACATATTCATCTGAATATGTACTTTGAATGTATCCGATTTCAATATTTCACTGTCCTTGGTGGTGATGACCATTTGTTTTTCAGAAACAATGACTTTTCTCTTGAATAGCTATTGGCATATTGCCAAATTGAGCCTGATCAGAAATTGACATATATCTGGTAAAGGTTCACGTCAACCCCATTTCAGTTTCATCCTACTTCACAACTTGACAAAAAAAATATTATTCAGGGCATTAATATTGGCCAATATTCTTGTTTCCATCATTCGTTACCCATTCCTGCAAGGCAAAGAACTATGGGGCTCACAATGAACTTGCTTAACATTATTTTTTGGCAATTTCTATACTAGTACAACAATCATTAGCAGCCCTCCGACTATGATTTTTACCTAAATATGAGAGAGAGAGAGAGAGAGAGAGAGAGAGAGAGAGAGAGAGAGAGAGAGAGAGAGGACCTATTGGCTGTGAGTNGAGAGAGAGAGAGGACCTATTGGCTGTGAGTTGAAGCGTTGGAAAATTATGCATGTTATGTGTATTTTTCTAAAATACATGTCATGATCAGTTATAGTTATTGATCTAACACATTTTCAATGGTTTTCTATATCGATTACTTAAACAGAAAGTCGCTTAAAATTCATCGTACAAATGAAAATGACTGAAGATGACAAAATATAAATTGAATGACAACATTTTTCTATTCTAGATTGATCTCTTGAACTAAATCTTCATCTATAGCCATGCAGCCTTGTGAGGTTTCAGCACTCCCTTTCAAATTATTAATCTTTCTAGCTCTCTCTCTCATTTTCTTTCTCTTCTGTTCATGGGTAATGTGTTTTCAAAAGTGATGAGATGCTTAATTAATTGTTTAGTTAAATGTCATATATATGTGTAGACCACATTCTGCTGCATTGAGATGAAACCCTAATTATAACAAAACAGATCAGTCTGTTGAAAGGACCGTTATGTGTCTGCAGGGTGTTAGATGTGGTTGATTTTTTAGTAGATAAGCTTTGCCCACTAAATTTGGGTGTAGTAGAAACTGTACCAGAGAAATATCTCCTCAAATAGCGTGATGGGCGAAGAGGAAACTGGAAGGCCAGCCATGCCTTCTACATCGACCCAGGTATGATACAAGAATTGGAAATTTGTCAACTCGAACACTGGTACAGACTGTAGCTTTAATTTAATGCAGGTTCTGTATGTATATTGTAGGGATATGATGGTACTGGAAATCCATATAACCCGCCATATATGATGCCTAAATATCCAAATCCATATCCGTATTCTTGGGGTAGCCAGGTCATATTATTTTGTATATTCAATATTTCATTTTATTTTATATTGTTGTCGGTATTGTTTTTTTGCGTCCGTGGGTTTGACTCATTGTAATGGAGTGGGTAATTGCAGCATTTGGCAATGCTACCCTTTGGCCCAACCATGCGATACCCTCCGTCGACTAATCCGGAGGAGCTGAGACTAGGTGAAGATACAACCCAGGTTGTTATTTAAGGTCATTTCTTTTATTGTTTTTCTTGTACTTCCGTATTTTCCTTAATGAATAACACAATATTCAAAATACAGCATTCATCCATGCAATCAACTATGCCCTATCCAAATTGCGCAAGTGGTTCATCATCTATGCCATTTAGTGTTGAAAGTGAGAAGAATGTTGGAGGTACATTTTTAACGAAATCATATTAACATCTATTGTCTATAATAAAATTCTTGCTTCCTAACCTTCTCGCATTTTCTTTTCAGAAACTTCACCTGACAAAAGTTTATCCCCAAATGCGGAGGATCAGTTTGAAGTATCAGATGAAGATAATAAAGTTGAGCCTCCGAAAGCTGGTATGAAATTTGGGTCTGATAAAGAGGTTTTATTCTATTACAAACGATATACCAAACAAGAGGGTTTTGGGGTTATTATAAGAAGGACGAAGGGAGATATAGATGGGAATGCAAAGTATGTGACGATTGCCTGTGCACGTGGTGGTAGGTACTATCCATGCCATAATAATTTATCAAAGCCACGACCAATGAGAAAAACGGATTGTAAGGCGAAGGTTAATGCTTGCCTAGTGAATGGGGAACGGGTGGTGACCAATGTCGAGCTTGTTCACAATCATAGTACTGTTAGCCTTAAAAAATCAAGATTTTTTAGATCTCACAAAAATTTAGATGAATACAGTCAGAGGATGCTCGACTTGAATGATAGAGCAGGTATTCGGATGCATAAAAATTTCAATGCACTTGTGACTGAAGCCGGGGGGTATGAGAACTTAGATTTCCAAGAGAAAGATTGTAGAAATTTTATTGATAGAGCTCGACATTTGAGAATGGGTAAAGGAGGTGGGGAAGCACTGAATGAATATTTTAAGAGAATGAAGAAAATGAATGATGGCTTTGTGTCCGTCGTGGATGTGGATGATGAGTTTAGAGTTAGGAATGTCTTTTGGGCTGACGCAAGAAGTCGAGCTGCGTATAAGTATTTTGGAGATGTGATCACATTCGATACGACGTACCTCACAAATAGGTACGGAATGCCATTTGCTCCCTTTGTTGGTTTCAACCATCATGGACAGTCCATACTTTAGGGGCAGACTTGATTTCAAGCGAGGATACCAGTACTTTCGTATGGTTGTTTGAAGCATGGCTAGAATGCATGAATGGACAGGCACCCCACGCCATCATAACAGACCAAGACAGGGCAATGAAGAATGCCATTGCCATTGTACTCCCGAACACAAGGCATAGATATTGTCTCTGGCATATAATGCGGAAACTGCCTGAAAAATTGGGATCCCACTCAGAATACCATGGGTTGAAGACTGCCATTCAGAATGCAGTCTACGATACACAGAGTTGCGAAGAATTTGATGAGAAGTGGGGGCAGCTAATGCATAACTATGATCTTACCGATAATGCATGGTTGCAGGGGTTGTACACCGAGAGATCATTTTGGGTACCAGTTTATTTGAAAGGTGTATTCTGGGCTGGTATGAGCACTACCCATCGGGCTGAAAGCATGAACGCCTTCTTCGATGGATTCCTGCATTCCGGTACGACATTAAAAGAATTTGTCGATCAATTTGACAATGCTTTGAGGAAGAAGGTGGAGACGGAGACGACAGCTGATTTCCAGTCCTGTAACCAAACAATTCCATGTGTTTCCCCATTCAAAATTGAGAGGCAGTTTCAGTCATGTTACACGAATGCTAAATTTAAAGAGGTCCAAGCAGAGGTTATAGGGATGCTTTTATGTAACCCTTCACTTTTCAGCACACAAAGTAGCATTTCTACCTTCGATGTTTTTGAAGAAATTTATGCCCCCAATGGACAGTCCAAAATTATGAAGTACATAGTTTATTTGAATGAAAAGGAATTAGAAGTTAAATGCACTTGTGCCCTCTTTGAGATGAGGGGGATTATTTTTAGGCATGCATTTAAAGTATGTCAGATGAAGTACATTCATGCTTTGCCAGATAAATATGTGTTGGACCGATGGCGGAAAGATACAAAGAGAAGATACACACTGGTTAAGAGTAGCTACGATGATTGTCGGGTCAATGCGAATGCATGTCGGTATAAGCAAGTTGTTAAAAGATGTATAAGATTTGCCACACGTGTATCTCAAAATGAAGAGCATGTGAATGCATTCTTTCAGTTTTTGGATGACTTTGAGCTGAAGTTGGTAGGAGTAGAGCCTGTCACCTGTTCAACAAAGGTGAAAGAGAATGTGGACGCTGATAGGGGTAAGAAAATATTAAGTCCACACGTTGTTCGGGGGAAAGGGAGGCCGCCAACTCGAAGAAAGGTCCCGATGGTCGAGAAGGCTGCTGGGAAGAGAAAGAAGAAACATGTATTACGTTTTGGTTCGTCGCTTGTATTTTTAGTTATTGAATTGCATACATATGGGTTCGTAATTTGTATTATTTTCTATTTTCCAAATTAGATCAAGAGGAAAATATTTGACGACGAATCACAAAATGTCGACCATCTGGTGTCAGAAGTTGGTCATAATGTTGACGACGTTGTTATCCCAACCCAGTGTAGTAATTTAACACAAGAAACGCCACTAGCAAATGACGAGGTGTGAGGTTATTTCCATGGGTGTTAAGATAATATATTTTTTATAGCAATTTTTCATTTATAATTTTCTATTATAGTAATATGTAAATTTTGCATGTGATTAGGCTATGCCAAGCTTGCTCCATGATACTTAGAATTGGATAGTGTATGTGTATTTTGGATATCTCAGCATTTTGTGTCATCTGCAGTGGAAGATACTGCTTGGGCATTTGATTTGAGCAACTATGGTAAGCACGTTTGAAATCCAGTATTTGTTTTTCAGTTTTATGCAATACAAAGATATATCACGTAGCTCACATTTTTTATCGGGTTTATGTTTTACTAGGTTTGCGTTATTTTAATTTATATATATAGCGTATATATATATAATCCAACTTATCTCTAGCACATCTGAGAACACCCTTGATGTTGGTAACCATAATTTTCGCTCTTTAACATATTTGTGGTTGTGCACATGCAGTTTTTTATGGGGGGAGAGAATGATGATGATCATCATCTTGGTCTACTACCATTGAAATGTGGGGAGTGTAGCGAATATTATCTCGGCGTCCGACCCATACGGAGTGAAACATAACATACCATTGATATTCAAATATTTTATTTATGGGATTTAGAAGCTTGACTTCTGAAACCATTGTGCTTTCTAATTAATTTGTTATGAATGAAAATATTTTTTAAAGTTTATTATATATGTGTAGGAACACCAGTAACTTTTTATATTTTCCTTTCATATCTTGCAGATACTATTTGCAGATGGTAGAAGGTGATTTTTGATCCCACTCAAGTCCGTGGAATGTGTATGTATTTTGCCAATATTTTGGAGGCTATGGCATAGGAGTTGAAATTTAAATAACTTTTGTAAAGGAAGTTGAAAGGAGAATCACTTTTGTAAAGGAATTTGTATATGAACATGTGAATTGTGTATTTGTAAATTCATGGTTGTATATGAAGTGGTTGAAAAATTTGTATATAAAAATTGTAATATGAAGTGGAGCAATTGAATGCAGCAGGTAGTTAGCAAATCGGTCATGAGTTACAAATAACTCCAAGATTATAGGATTTGTCATTTTATTTGATAATATTGCCTATGATATTACAACAGGTATGGTGGTTGCCTCATATAACAAGGTTGTCCACAAATATAATGGCAAAATTTTGCCTAATCATTGAGATGACTTGACCATGGGTTTTGAATATATATGCTTGAGGGAAGCAGGTATAGACAGCTTGGGCATTTCCAAGAATTCCCAAATATGGCCAATCCTATTCAATTATGAACATGCTTTTAGGGGCAGATTTTAATTAATTCACAACTTTGTAATATTCAAAAGCATTTTACAAGACAAATGCATAAATAGGCTAAATGTAGGCATGTAATTACTAAAACAACTCAAAATCAGTGGATATTACAAAGCCAGATGATATTGACAAGTACATAATCTTGGCAAGGCGGTAAAATAGTCCAAAAATCTTGCCAACCTAGGATTGTGTCATGCAAAATTAATATCCACAATCCAGTGTCATAATTGTACATCTGGCTTAGGATAAGATAATTCCATTTACATCTAAAACTAACATGATACATCAACATTAGAACCAACCTATTACAAGAGATAAAATCCAAAATAAACACAACAGAATACGGCCAATCCTATTCTCTAATATCCTTCTTCCCAATTCACCCTCTTACTTGTTAAGCATGTGCTCTCTGTCCAGTAGTCTGTCATTTTCTTTTTGATATTCACGTAACAGTAAAGCATCGTCCCTCTTCCGAAGTTCATTCTCTCTTGTCTTGTTTACATTCTCACGTACTACTGATTGAAATATATCTTCCCAAAAGAAGAATTGACATCTTGGTTCTCCCTGTGGACAATTCAAGAATTTCAAACTCCATTACAGGAAATTTTTGTATTTACTTTCAAAACCAATCCAAAAAAGGGGAGGTTCATTGCCGTGTAATAATTCAGACAAGCATAAAATTTCCTTCTAGGATTTTTGTGGGTGTGGGAGATCTTTAATGACGATTTCAACCCACACCAACAATTCGGTGATTCAATTTCAATATCATTAACTACAGAGGATGATGATTGACTTGATGCCATAGTTGATCTACATGATGATCATAGTAATTTATCTCACAAAAATATTAAGCAATAAGGTAGCATTGACTACTTTAAGTGCAAAACAGAATTATTAATGGTTAGGATTCATTTTCATAATTATTGCAAGATAGGAGCAGAATATAAAACAGAATATAAATCATGGTTTAAACAACTCGAGCATCATATAAACCATGAGGCAAGTATAAATCTGGGTGCAACACTTTGTTCACATTAGTGTTACATTATTTTTTAAACAAAACAAGTATAAATATCGATGGGGTAGATAAAACTATAAAATGCTAACAAGCAAAAACAGTTAAAATGCTACCAACAAGGTAATTGTATTGGATTCTAGGAATCAAAGCATATCTTGAGCCAACCTTACTCCATTCCTGCTTTAGCATACCAAAAAAAAAAAAAAAAAAAAAATCAAGTTATATAGAACCGAATACCAACAATATCATGAAAAATTCAAATGTGAATATAGATGATGTTTCCTGCTTTAACAATAGAAACATTCATCCCCAAATACAGAATGGGGCAGCAGGGTAATAGGTTTGTTGACTTCCTTATTATAACAGGGTTGTCCACAAAAATATACCTCAAATCCACACTATCAAATATAAGAACTTAACCTCATAGTTCTCAAACTAGTTAAAAATTTTCTACTCGGGTCAAATTCCAGGATGAATTCCAGATATCAACACAAAGCATTAATTCCAGGACTTCTTACATTACTATACCAAAACACTAGCAAATATAGGAACTTCAGAGGAAAGGAAGTAAAAAAGATTAAAAACACTGAAGAATCTTGTATTACATTTATAAGATAAACCAAAAAATCTATAACCCAAAAGGCAACAGTAAACCAAACAAACTCACGGATAGAAACATACAAGGGATTCTAGTTGGAAGAATCTCATATGCAGATGCCACCATATTTAATGACAAAGGGAATGACCTCCACTTTACAATAATACTGCCATTCAGATGAAAACTAATTTGAGTTGAGACAAAAACAAACAAATAATTCATGGTTGTATACCCCAAAAGGCAACAGTAAACCAAACAAACTCATGGGTAGAAACTTGAAGGTCGTCCACAATAATAACATACAAGGGAATGCCCTCCACTTTAGAACAAGGCAATAAAAATACAAGGGATTCTAGTTGGAAGAATCTCAGATGCCACCATCTTTAATGACAAAGGGAATGACCTCCACTTTACAACAATACTACCTTCAGACCAAAATTAATTTCAGATTAGTAAACAAGAAACAAATAATTCATAGCCTATGCTCCAAATATAAGCCCTGCCTCACCTGCAGTTGTAGACATGATTTATCTCAGAAATATTGGGTCAAAATTTATACTCCAAACCCACACCAACTCCCAAATTCACAACACATGTATATTGACAAGGCCACAAAATACTCCAAATATCTTGCCAACCTTACTTCCAGAAATGCAATATTATATCCACATAAAGCAACACAACACCCAGGAAACAGAAAAATTACATGAGAAAAAATCTACATGGAAACATAAAAATTACATGAGAAAAATTCAACATGAATTTCAATACCAAACAAAATTCCCAAAAAAAAAAAAAAAAAACACAATGGGAAGAAATTAATAAAAATATATAAACATTCTCTCAGCACATCAAGTCAACCCATTTTATACAAAACCAAACAAACTCATAGACCTAGCCATTTCAATCAAGCTTACTAGACATATTTTTACGTAAGATTGGGATCCTATGTAGGCATGTACGGTGGAGACAAGATTTGGCAATGCGAATTGAAAAAACAACTAAAAAACATACCTTCAACGAATCCGTCCACCGGCTTGGGGCTTTCGGAAAGAAGGGGTGAAAGGGAGTGCAGGGGCGAGAGAGAAGAGAGAGGGCGAGAGATCGGTGAGAGAGAAGAGAAGGGGTGAGAGATCTCGGCGTGCGTTAGTGGTTCATGTTGGAGAAGAAATTTTCTACGATTCGGGATTGCATCGGGGTGAGAGAGAAGAAGAAGAAGCCGGCGTCGAGTGAGAGGGAGGAGTTGAGAAAAGGAGAGGACAGAGGGAGAACTGAATGGTGTCGTGAGAGGGAGGAGGTCTGAGGGAGAACCGAATGGCGTCGTGAGAGGGAGGAGGTCTAAGGGAGAGCGTCGTTCAGAGATGGTCTGAGGAGAATGAAGCTTGTGTGGTTGACTGATTTGAATTTGGGTGAGAAAATCGTGATGTGGCTCTGAACCGGATTCGCCACGTAAGGAGTGCGGTGTGCATTTGGAAAACTGGAGGTTGAGTAGCTTTTTTGATAGGAAAATGTTTATATATTACGCTCACTTCTCCCGAAGTCCCCCGCCTCAGCTAATCTATCCGTCTCTCGTTCTCCTGGGTCATTGACTCATTAGGAAAGAACTGTTCCCAATTCTCTCATGGGGAGCCTTGTTCGCAGAGATGATGATGATGAGGATATTAATCGACCTCTAGTACTGGAATCCTCCTCACACTTTGGATCAGAAACAGCACCCGAACAAGAAGATCACTGAAAAGAATGAACTTGCATCAAGGATTTGGATAGAAACCAAGAAGCTATGGAAAGTCGTGGGTCCTGCCATCTTCAGCCGCGTTGTTTCCTACAGCATGGACGTTATCACCCAAGCCTTCGCCGGCCACCTTGGCGAAGTTGAACTCGCTGCCATTTCCATTGCCAACACTGTCGTCGTCGGCTTCAATTTTGGCCTCCTGGTAATTGATAAAACTCGTCTTTGCAATTGTAGAATCTTGACTCTCTCTGTCATGTCTCTTAACATTGGTTTTTGTGTTTTTGGGCATCAGTTGGGGATGGCAAGCGCATTAGAAACGCTTTGTGGGCAAGCATTTGGGGCCAAGAGGTACCGGATGCTGGGAATATATTTACAAAGGTCATACATTCTGCTCTTCCTCTGTTGTTTCCTGCTATTGCCTGTTTACATTTTCGCCGCCCCGATTCTGAAACTCCTAGGACAGCCCGACGACGTGGCGGAGTCGTCAGGTCTGGTGGCATGTTGGCTAATACCCGTGCACTTTAGCTTTGCGTTTATGTTCCCAATATATAGATTCTTGCAGTCACAACTCAAGAACATAGTGATTGCGTGGGTTTCTTTAGCGGCTCTACTTGTTAATGTGTTGACAAGTTGGCTCTTAGTTTATGTGTTCGATTTTGGGCTTGTGGGTGTGGCTGTTTGTTTGGATATCTCTTGGTGGGTGTTGGTTTTTGGGTTGTATGGATATGTTGTTTGTGGTGGGTGCCCCTTGACTTGGTCCGGATTCTCAATGGAAGCCTTTTCTGGACTTTGGGAGTTTCTCAAACTCTCAGCTGCTTCTGGAGTCATGCTTTGGTATATTTCTCTGTTAAGACCGTTTCAATAATTTATTTGACTG
>QGSO01001538.1:0-11928 GCA_011037825.1 Carya cathayensis
AATAAGGATGAATATAATGGATCCTATACCAAGAGGGAGAACAATAAGAGTGAAGGGGGAAAGTGTTTGGGTACCATTCAGTTATGAAAAGCTACTGAGAATTTGTTTTAAGTGTGGATGCATAGTGCATAGTGAGGGTGGGTGCAGTATGATGGAAGGGAGTGATCAAGGGGAAGAGCAATTTGGGGTATGGTTGAGGTCTAGTCAAGGGCTGAAAGGGAGATACTATAACTATAACCTGTATGAAGGTAAAGAAGACAAGGCTGAAAAAACAAGGGAGAAAGGAGGAGTAAATCAGGAGAATGGTATGGGTGGCTCGGTAGAGGATAGAACAAACAATAAGTGGTGGTGTCAAGAGGATAAGGAGGGGCCCGAAAAGAAGAATGATGAAACTGAAGGGGGGAAAGAGGAGAGGGAACAAGCTGTTCAGGGTGTGGGAAGAAATGAGGAGGGGAGTCTAATCAAAATGGATATGGGAGTAGGTGAGATAGAAAGGCAGTCTTCTCTAGTTAATAAGGTGGAGAGAGAGGGAGAAAGAATTGAAGAGAAGCAGCAGGTAATAGGGAGAGCAGGAGGAAGTTTAACAGATTTTGACAATAACAAAAGAGGGGCATGGAAAAGAAGGGCTAGAGCAAAGGGGGATAGAGAGGGAGAGGAGGAAGGGAAAGTGAGTGGAATTAAAAGGGGGCTGGAAACCAAAGAGGGAGAAAATAAAATTGAGAAAGGAAAAAGAGTCAAAAGTGAGGTAGGAAAGATGGGGATGGAAATTTCAAAAGTAGTGGCGGTGGCTGATGTTCAGCCCCGCCAATCATTATGAAAATCCTAAGTTGGAACTGCCGAGGGTTGGGGAACCCTCGGACAGTTCAAGATCTCTGCATCCTAGCAGAGAAAAATAAACCCAATGTAATGTTCATCATGGAAACTAAGTGTGGAGGAGACAAGTTTGATAGACTGAAAAGGAGGCTTAAGTGTGCTGGATGTTTTACTGTGAATGCAGTAGGCAGAGGGGGAGGATTGTTACTACTTTGGGATGACAAGGTAGAAGTTGAAATTGAGAATTACTCACAAAGGCATATTAATGCCTGGGTCAAAGATGAAGAGACACAAGCAAAGTGGCTGTTAACAGGGTTCTATGGGCAACCTGAGGTTGGAAAAAGAAAGGAAGCATGGAATCTGTTAGAATCATTAAAACCTGAGGCCACGAGGAGATGGTGTTTAGTAGGGGACCTAAATGAAATAATTTCAAATGATGAGAAGGTGGGAGGAAGACCAAGACCTGAGAAGCAAATGGAGGAGTTTAGAAAGGTTTTATCAAGATGCAACTTACATGATATGGGGTGGAAAGGAGAAAAATTCACTTGGAGTAACATGCATGATGATGAAACTTTTACTAAGGAAAGACTGGATCGTGCAGTAGCTAATGTAGAATGGTTGGAGGAATATAATGAGGGGTGGGTGGATGTTTTGCCTGCAAGGACCTCTGACCATAAGCCCTTATTGGTTCATGTGTTAAAAGGAAAGAAGAGGAGTTGGGTCAAAAACCATGGGTTCAGGTATGAAGCATGCTGGGCTCTTGAGGAGGAGTGTGAAGAGGTGATCAGGGAGGGCTGGAAAAAGGAGGATCATGTAGAGAACTCTCTGGATAAAGTAGAAGTTCTGTTGAATAATAGCAAGAAGGCCTTGGTGAGGTGGAATAGACAAATAAGAAGAGGGGGAGGGAGGGATATTGAGGAAAAAACAGCCAGACTACAACAGCTACAGTTTGATGAAAGTCAACAGAATGTCAATGAAATAAGGAAAGTGAAAGAGGAGCTGAGTTTGATGTTAGAGAAGGAGGATATTAAGTGGAGACAGAGGGAAAAAGTTAATTGGTACAAGCTAGGGGATAAGAATACAAAATTTTTTCATGCGTGTGCTAATATGAGAAGGAAGAAAAATACAATAAGGCAGGTGGTGAATGAGCATAACAGAGAGGTTAAGGGGAGTAAGGAGATTGAAAGAGCTTTTAGTTTGTATTTTGAGAAACTGTTCAGATCCACCAACCCCTCTAATGCAGTGTTGGCTGATTGTTTAAGAGGAATGGAGTCAAGGGTGACAGAGGCCATGAATGGGATGCTTTCAAAGGATTTCTCCAGATTAGAGGTAGAAGCAGCTTTGAAACAGATGGCTCCTTTGAAGTCACCTGGGCCAGACGGGTTTGGGGCATGTTTCTACCAAAATCACTGGAACCAAGTTGCAGATGAAGTATGTGATGCAGTCTTGTCAGCTCTAAATGGTAATGCTTGGAAATCCTCTTTGAACTACACGTTTATTGTGTTGATACCTAAAATTAAAGAGCCTAAACTGGTGAGTGATTACAGGCCAATCAGTTTGTGCAATGTTTTGTACAAACTTATTTCTAAAACAGTTATAAACAGATTTAAAAGGGTGTTGTTTGAGATAATAGCCCCTACACAGAGTGCTTTCTTGCCGGGAAGACTTATTTCAGATAACATTATAATATCTTATGAGTTAATTCATTCCATGAAAAACAGAAAGAAAGGAAAAGTAGGGAGTATGGCAGTTAAACTTGACATGTCTAAAGCCTATGACCGAATTGAGTGGGGTTTTTTGGAGGCTGTGTTGAAGAAGCTAGGTTTCTGTGAGAGGTGGATTGACCTCATAATGAAGTGTGTTACCACAGTATCCTATTCAGTTCTTATTAATGGGAAGCCTGGTGAGAAGATTAGACCATCAAGGGGTTTAAGACAAGGTGATCCTCTATCACCCTATCTCTTTATCCTTTGTGCTGAAGGACTAAGCTGTTTGCTGGACCATTCTGTCAGACAAGGATGCATAAAAGGGGTACAAGTAGCAAGGGGGGGCCCGTCCATAAACCATCTTTTATTTGCAGATGACTGTATTCTGTTTGGCAAAGCATCCATGGAAGAATGGAATAAGTTGCAAGGCATTCTAAAAGTGTATGAGAAGGCATCAGGGCAGTTCTTGAACAAAGAAAAAACCTCTATTTTTTTCAGTACTAACACCTCTTTGGCAGTAAAGAAGAGAATTATTTCAGCAGGTGACTCGGTAGCTTGTGGTAGCTATGAGAGGTATCTTGGACTCCCAATTGTTGTAGGAAGATCAAAATTCAATACTTTTAGAGTGTTAAAAGAAAAAATATGGCATAGGATATCGAATTGGAAGAACAATTTCTTGTCACAAGCAGGCAAAGAAGTGATGATCAAAGCTGTATTGCAGGCAATACCCACATACACTATGAGTGTATTTAAGCTGCCCATTAGATTGTGTAATGAAATTAACAAAATGTTCTCAAAGTTCTGGTGGGGTAAGCATCAGAGGGAAGGAGGAATCCAGTGGAGAAAGTGGGAAAAGATGGCTGAACAGAAAGGGAAGGGAGGCATGGGATTTAGGGATTTGGGATGTTTCAATTCAGCCTTACTTGCTAAACAAGGTTGGAGGTTCATCCAGTCCCCTAATTCTTTGGCTTCGGTTGTATTCAGAGAAAAATACTTTAAGGATTCCAATTTTCTAGATGCCAAGTTGGGATCACAACCTTCTTTAATTTGGAGAAGCATTTGGGGGGTAAGGGAATTGGTGAAGGAAGGGATGAGATGGAGGGTAGGAGATGGAAAGAAGATTAACATTTGGGGTCACAAATGGTTAAGCACACCTTCTTCTTATTCAGTCCAGTCACCAGTTTCAGTTCTCAGAAAAGACTCTAAAGTAGCAGAGTTATTGGGGGAAAGAAGAGGAGAGTGGAATGAGGAAATGGTGAAGGCTATTTTTGTGGAAGATGAAGCAAGGCAGATTTTAAGCATTCCTCTTAGCAAAGGCAGGGCTGAGGACAAAGAAATATGGGGCCCTGATAAGAAAGGAATTTTTACAGTGAGGAGTGCCTATTTCCTACAGCTTGAGAGGCAAAGAGAAAGGGAAGGGGAAACATCTAAGGAAAAAGGAGCAGATACAAGATGGAGAAGGATATGGGAGCTTGATGTGCCTAACATGGTCAAGGTTTTTCTGTGGAAGGCAGTAAATGATTTGTTGCCCACAAGAAAAAACTTGTTTAAAAAGAAGGTTGTGGAGGACCCTTACTGCCCGATATGTTTTAAAGAGGAGGAAACGGTTGTGCATGTGACATGGGAATGTCAAGCTGCGAATGATGTATGGGCCAACAGTTTGAGTGGTCTACAAAAGTGGAAAAGGGAAGGGGGGGATTTCATATCTTTATGGGAAAAGCTGGTGGAGTGTCTTGATACTGTTAAGCTAGAAGAAGTGGCAGTCAGCTTGAGGAAAGTCTGGCTGAGAAGGAACCTGTTGGTGTTTGAGAACAAAGTCATATGCCCAAGAAGACTGTTAGTATCAGCTGCTGAAGCTCTAGAAGAATTCAAGCAAGCAAACAGAAGGCAAGGGAGTGCAATACAGCAGGTGATTAGAGCTGGTAATGGAGCTGTATGGGTTAAACCTGATGCAGGTTTTGTTAAAGTGAACTGGGATGCCTCTGTTGATAATAAGATGATGAAAATAGGGATGGGGGTGATCATGAGAGATGAGAATGGAGAGGCTTTACTTGCAGTTTGTGACAGTAAAAGGAATATCAAGACAGCAGATTAGCAGAATGCCTAGCTCTGTTGAAGGCAATGCAGGTGTGCAGTGATCTCAATGTGCAGAAGGTAATATTCGAAGGGGATGCAAAGGCAATAATTGAGGCAGTGAAGAGTGCTGTAGAGGATTTCTCTTCTATAGGACACTTAATTGAAGATATTAGGAATGTGATGTTAAATAGGCAGTTTTGGAAATTACAGTTTGATTATAGAGATACGAACAAAGTGGCTCATAATTTGGCAAAGGCTGCTTTAAGTTTTGATGAGGAAAAAGTATGGGTGGAAGAGGTTCCAACGTGTATAGCCCATAGTTTGGAACAAGACAGGATTTGTAAACATTGATTTGATTAATGAAGTTCTGAGGTTTATTTTCAAAAAAACAAAGAATTAACGAGCCATGCTTGATTGTAACCCCCCTTCCTCTCCATGTAATAAAAGAGACCGAATTCTCAGGCATAGATTGGAAAATAAAAATAAAAAGAACCATGACTTAGGCAAAATATGCAGTATATTGCTTGAGTAGTAGTACTGGTAGGTCAACTTAGTGCATGGTTTCAGATTTTCCTTCCTTTTCTATTTTCTGATCTCTTATTCTATTGGTAAGATTAGCGTCGTATATAATATACCGAGAAACTACTAGCTAGCCGCATCTGCATGCAGCATTATAGTCAAAATTATAATTGGAGTTCCTTAAAATTACTTAATTATATGACATACTTTTGCATAATAAACATTCCAATTAATGAGACATGGTACTATATACGCATTGAACGTACATCTTCGCAATCCACCCACCATTATAGGGTTTTCACAATCTAAGATGTTATACTTTTCCAATTAAATCTTTGCATTGCGACTTGACACCATATATATGGCCTTACAAAGGTCCTAACTTTGATACCATTTGTCAATTTTCATATCTTAAGAAAGCCCTAATCAATTGACACCATATATAATTAATGGATCAGGTTCATAGGATAATTAGTTAAATATTCTACCTAGTAAACAACTAATTATGTGAGACTTCATACTCATACAACAGCTCCTCGAGTCAAGTCAATATTCTTTAGAGTAGGAGCTACCACGTGAGTCTTGCTTCTACTTTAGAATTAGATATATGTTGCAAAGCTGTATTTGATCTATTAGTGCAAGGTAAACCCCATTGTTTTAGAAAACATGATCAAGACCTAGTCCACTGCTGAATGGTTTCAATATTGACAAAGAACAAGTATAAAATTTAATTAGGAACTCATGCATATTATAGAAAAAGTAAAATCCCATGATCTATATGTACGTTATGTTGATGTTGGGAACTTTCTCTCTAATCAAGTCCACAATTAATCTTTGTATTCCTTTCATTGACATGACAATTTTGAATATGCAGCATGCTTTTATTCCAGTATGCAAAATTCCTTATCATCTTTGAGCCTTGCTTTTGAACTCCTATTAATGTAGAAGAATACATCTATCATGGGTGGTTTCATGATCTCATGTTTACACATAAATCAATCTAGTGACGAAAGATCAATGATTTCATCATAGAAAATGATATAGCTCTTCCTCTGTCAAAATATTATGGCTTTCTTTGATCAGTCAACATAATATAACTCTCATGTGAAAAATAAGTAAAATCATGTTCGAAAACCATAATTTCGTGTGTGACAGACAATAAATAGTATGCGTAAGTCAGATTAGATTCCACCGTTAACTATTTAACCTAATTTTCAATCGAGAATACATGTGCTTAGCGATTATTATAACCCACCGATCTCCATGAATCTACCCTGTCACAAGGATAATGGGTGGATTTCTTTTCCATTACATCAAGAATGCATGGATTTTTCTAAAAAACAAAAGGGAAAGTTGGCAGATGCTAGGCTAGTATATATTAGATACAACAGGGGAGGATGCTGATACCCACATACTTACATAGATGCTAACTTTAGAAAAACACCTCATAGTTTCCTATTAGAATCCAAGTTAGGGTTTCCCTAAAGAAAACTCTTTGATCTCTTGTTTTCTTCTCTCATCCTCTCAAGTGCACCACTACTGGAGATGCCCATGAGCCACAATAGCATTGCCCACATTGCTGCAAGTCATCATGACCCCACTCACTATAGGTGTACTCTCTCTCTCTCTCTCTCTCTCTCTCTCTCTCTCTCAAAATGAATGGTGACCAAAATATAACCACACATTGGGGCAAATACCCATTGGTGTCTATTTCCTTAAGTAGGCAAGAAACTCTTGAAATCACCCATGTCCTGTGTTGGATATCAGTTTAGTTTAGTGTTAAAATCTGCCCTTAGGAAATGGCTCTCATCAATCGCGACAAACTACAAGGACCAAACTATCAACTGTGAATTGGCCAACCATTTCAAGTTCTAGTATGATGCATCACTACATCACACACAATTGAACAAGCTATTTATGGATTTTCAATCAAAACTCTTCATTGAAACATTATATCTCATGTACTTAAACACAATCAATCACTTCTATGATCCAATCAATCTTGATCTAGGGTTTTCTGAATTTTTTATATTTCTTACTTTGAATTCCCATCCTTCCCATGACCATGAATAATCTAGTCGCACTAAATTTGACTTAAGGTCGCTTCCAACGTGTCTTCCTCATATTCATTTACCACTTCTTCACCATACTTGTGACCCAGAATTCTCAATGTTTTGCCACAAGTTTTCTTAGTAACCCATACAAGATTGCACACGGTTGTTAGGGTATGGTTTTTTTTTTTAAGGTAATCAAGATATTGTATTCATAGAAATAGGCAAAGCTTAGGTACACAGATAGTATATATGAAAAACACCTAGCTAGAGGTTACAATCGAAAGTAGAAGGTCATGGACACTAAGTCCATTACAAACTATGGCCCCCGCCCATAAGAACAATGACTTAAGGAAGAAAAGTTTTAGTTCATCCAATGTTCTTTCTTGATCCTCGAAGTTTCTAGCATTTCTCTCCCTCCAAATATACCAACACATTCAAATTGGAACCATTCGCCAAATAGCCGCTACCTATGAGTTACCATGAAGGCCTTTCCAACTTGCAAGGAAATCCACCAATCTAAGAGGCATAACCCATGACAATCCGATTATCGTGAAAAACTCATCCCACATGATCCTAGTCACCTCACAACGTAATAACAGATGGTCTACTTATTCTCCATGCTTCTTGCACATACAACACCAATCTAACACAACTACCTGTCGTTTCCTTATATTATCTGTGGTAAGGATCTTGTCCAAGGATGTTGTCCAAATAAAAAATGCCGCTTTTGAATGAGCTTTCGCCTGCCATATGTTCTTCCATGGGAACTTGGTCGTTCCAAGGCTCGTCAGCACTTGATAAAATGATCTAACAGTGAATTTACCTTTCTTGGAATGACTCCAGTGCATCTTATCTCCGATACCCCCTAGCATACTAATGGAATAAAATGCTGCAAAGAACTCCGAAATAGTCACCAACTCCCAATCTTGGGTTGCCCTAATGAAATCAATATTCTATCAAGGGGAGCCGTTTGAAAAGGCCAAAAGATCGACAATTGCAGCATCATTTTCTCTTGCGATCTCAAAGATAGCAATGAAGGTGGCACGGAGGCAATGGTTACCACACCATTTGTCATATCAAAATCTGACACGAGAACTATCACCCACCACGATATGTTCATGTCCTCAAAATGTCTCCCAATTTCTCCTTATATATTTCCACAACCCCACTCCATGAGTACCTCGTACTTCATTCGAGCACCATCATCTCCAAGCCTCTCCAAATTGTGAATCTATAACGAACTTCCATAGGGCCTCCATTTCGTGTTGGTATCTCCACAATCATTTATCCAAAAGGGCTTGATTGAGTTTAGTCAAGAGACGAATCCCCAAACCGCTCCCAGAAATATTTTGAAAATATTTTACAATCTTGAAATTACTTTTATGAGATGTGCTTCTTATTGGGTTTTGAAAAATAAGAGAGAAGATTTTGAATTTTTTTAAATTAAATTTTGTATTGGAGTTTGTGAAAGCAAATAGGTATCATTGAAAAGTTGTTTGAATATAACTTTTTAAAAGTATTTTTATTTTGGACTTTGTAAAAATTGTATTATTTTAAATTTGGATAATAATTGAATGAAAAGTTGAAATAGTTTTTTTTAGATTTATTATGTTTGTTAATGAGCTTATGAGAAAATTTGAGAAATGTTGAAAATATTTCGAAAATGAGAAATCTATTTATCATCATTTTTATCATTATAATCTTAACATCCATTGATGTAACAATAAATGATAAGCCCACTAGTGAAACATAGTAAATAGTTTTCAATAATTTTATACTACATCATGGGATGATAGTAAAAAAGTTTATGAGTAGCATTACTCTTTAGAAATACTTATATAGTTGCCAAACAAGGTTAAAGTTGCCAAACCTGATAAAGTTAGATTATTCATATTCTAAAAGGCTGGTATTATATGAGTTGCGTGGTTATAATTCTAGATAGTTGTAGGTGGGATAATATGTGACACGACCCGTTAACCCAACATAAACACGACATGATAAAAGTGAGTTTGGGTTTAGCCTTAATCGGTTCGGGTTAAAATAGGTTGACCCATTAAGATATGATTGCTTGACAGGTCACTAACGGGTTAATCAGTTATAACTCGTTAAGAAAGTTAAATTTACGTTTTTATTTTTATACCTAAAAACTAAAAAACCCTACTCCCGCTGCACTCTAACTTAGACTCCCTCACATCTCGCATTCATATTTAGATATATTGAGTCTCTCTCTTACCTCTCAATTGTGTCAATTCTCAGAAGTGATGACCACCTCCCACATTTCCCATGGATTGTAATTTTAGTGTTTTTAATGTTTGGATTGTAATTTTAGACTAATGTAGTTAGTTTTATATTTTTGGAAAATATTGTGATTTTAAATTTTGTGAAATTATGTTGATCAGATCAAATTGATTATTTGAGTCAATTCAACCCATTTACATAAACTGGTCGAAACAGGTTATGCCATGTCGATATATTTTTAATTAATTCATAACGGGTCAAAACAGGTCGTGTCGTGTTAACCCGTTATTTTAATGGGTCATGTTAGGGTTTGGAAATCTAATCCGTTAAACTTAACAGGTCATGCTCGGGTTGAATCATATCGTATAATATACATGACTTGACAAGACATAAATACAACCCATTAACACAATTTGCCACTCCTAGATAGTTGGTAACGCAAGTGCTATATGGTTGGATGAATTTATTAACGCCAAGTGCTTAACTCTCATTAAAAACGAATTAATGTCCATCCACAAAGACTTTGTTTTCTACTTTTTGTTGGCATGATTTGTGCCTCATGTAGAAAACCTAATAATGATATCATTAAACAGGTAACCTGATGGCCTCATGAAAACTTTTAACTATTAGCTAAGCTAGCCATCATTGATACCCTATAATTCAACCAAAAACTTTGGCTTTTCATTGTAGATACATTGCATCATCAAGTGCTAGCTTTTGCTAACCTGATCTGATCGATAGACGTACATACATTGTATTTAGGTAGATTCATCAGCCTTTGGATATGTTAGTCATGTTGCCATCCTCTCATTCACACTTCATGTGCATCAGCTTGTCTTAAGATTGGTGGCTTAGGATAGCTTTTGTTCCAATTCAAATATCTCGATCGAAAGATAATATAATATAATTTGAAGGAGTATCAGTTGCTAGGACAGCTAAGAATATTATTATAACATAAATGTAGGGACCATACGGAAGAATTAATTAAAGCACGCAGATATCTTTCAATAAGGGTAAGCCGAATTAGCCGTAGTACTTTTAGAATGTTGGTAAAGCAACAATAAACAAATAGATGTGCCATTTAAACATGTTAGAGCAATTGAATAAGAAATAAAAACCCATTATCATGATGTGTTGGTGGGGTCTCTTTATATGGATGATCGAGGTTTTGGTTCTTAATTTTCCTTTTTAGTCATTAATATTTTTACCTATTGGGACTTCCACTCATTTCAGATACTTTTTTTGCATTTTATGAGCAAATAATATTAACTAAAAAAAATCTAAAAGGAGGGGGTGGGGTAGATCATTTTTTTTTAATAAGTATTATCGATGTTTAGAATATGAGAGGGTGTGAAACCTACGAGAAATAGTTAGAATCCACCAAGAATAAAGAATCTGCCAATCCATAGGTACCCGAAAATTTTGATTTCGCATCTCTTCGTATCCCCTGTTGCTATCGATTAAGCACAGGTAATCAACTTCAAAAAAAAAAAAACACAGGTAATCATAGCATAGATGCCTCTCTTGGAATGATTATTAGAAACCACAAGGTAAACAAAAGTTTGTAGGAATTAAGGAAAAACAATGTTGTGTGAGAGTAAAGGCTACGATCTGAGAAGATAGGAATTTGGAATCAAATGGAACATCTTGGGGGTGGTGTAGATCATATCCTATTCAACAAGAAAAATTTAAATGCATGAAATAAATGTTAATAAAAAAAAGAAGAAAAACAAGGGGAAATCATGAACCCAACAAATCCCATAATTTCTCAACCTAAAGTAGTTTGCTTGGGGCAATAGATCCAGCAACTATAACCAATAAAAAAACATGGAAAACCCAAAAGGGATGGAAGAAAGGTAGAATGAAAGAGGTGAGTGAGGAAGGGGATTGAAGAGGGGAGGGAAGAGGGGGAAGGAGAGAGGGGACCTCCCAAGGTGGGTAGAAGGAGAAACACTAGGAAGAGCATGGATCGAGGTGTTAAGTATGAAAGAAAGACGGCAAGGGCGGGCAGCACTGCAGAGGGGAAGGGAGGTTTCTCCCTCTTCAATCCTCAATGGTGTTAAAAACTGTTGAGAACAGAAAGTGAAAATGAGGGGAAACAAATGAAAAACGGAGTTTGACAAAGATTTGAGGAACTCTGATTCTCATTGATCCTTTCGACAATACAAAGGTCATATATATATACATTACAAAAAGTAGAAAAGTAAAAAGCTACTAAAAAACTAACTTTTGATTATCTACACAACTACAAGCATCAATTCAGAACTTTTATAAACAGTATGGTAAAGGCAGCTTTATGCATCATGTCCCTCAAACTTCTTTGTGTGCAACCATGCATTTCCTCAGCTGTGCCATCTTCTTTTCTATGCCATCTCTTGTCTCCTTTTTGCTACTGCTGCCATCTTTTTCTTTCCATGTATTGCAGCTTGCTTTATCAGCTTTATGCATCTCTTGAGTGTTGCAGTGTATTTCAGGCATGCTTTGGCTGTTGTCCTTGTACATTTCTTGCTTGCATTTTATCT
>QGSO01001543.1:0-56991 GCA_011037825.1 Carya cathayensis
CAACATTTGATAAATACCCAAACATATGGGTTTCTCTTATGAGAGAGTAAATTCTCGAACTTAGCATAGTGAATGTAATATAGAGGCCTCATATACTATATGAAATGGTTGATGAGAGGAAGTACCAACATTATAGGTGAACTCTTTACTTTGCATCAAATCTGAAACTGTGGCTTCCCCTTCAAACCGCCATATAAGCCAATGCTCACTTCTTTTCTCTGAAGAAGTCTGGCACAATTTCATGACAACAATAATAACAAGATTAAACAAAAGCAACTTCTGCAATATTAAGGTTCGAAAGTACATCTTTTATTTTTTAAAGATATTGATACCCTTAATTCATATGGTGGTAATAGTAGTCATGATAGAGAAACACCTCAAGAAAGCTGCATACAAAATTAGCACAGTTATTTGTGCAAAGTCTTTGAACATGCTCATTCATCCAAATTTCCACTGCTCCATATGTGCTTGCCATTGTGTTTATAATCACCAAAAAAAAGAATACATCAGCAACATCATATTCAATATGATAGAGGGAAGAAATAACAATTCATATGCATCCCACATGCAAAATTCAAGAAAAAAATATAAAAAATATAATAAACTAAAGGAACTTCTTTCAGAACGAATAAGAAGGGTTATTGAAAGTGATGTGGACAGTCATTAAATACAAGCAAGCTTCCAAACAAATTGACACTATGAATCCAACATCAATTGTACTAATTCCATCCAATAGAAACAGGCTGATACAACCTTGTATGTAAAATATGCTTGTAAGTTGTAACGCCCGTCCTTATGGTGGGTCATTTTCATATCGATTTTGGTAAAAATCGACGGGAATTACTATTCCTTTTTCATTTCTTTTCCATTCATGCCAGGATACAAAAGACTCCCATGCTATAAATAAAATTCATTTTTTTCTTTATTAAAAGACTTAGCGGAAAACATTAACTTTCATAATTTAAGTTTTCATATAAAAACATCTTGCCTAGGCCTTCGTGCTCTTCCCCCTTTGGCTGTGCCCATCCTGCCCTGTCATGCTCATCTTGTGCCTGGGAGGGCACACATAAAACTAAAATGAGTCGATGACTCGTAAGCATTACTTCATACAGTTAAAATATCATAACATAGATTTTCAGTCATGCATTCATCATTACGTACATACATGTCGTACATAGCATGCATACGTCTTTCTTTTCTTTTAAAAACGTTGCGAGGTGGGGGTTTTCTTCTTTTAAAACGGGCTTTCTTCTTTAAAACAGTTCCCCACGCCTCGCTGCCTTCATTTCTTAAAGAATATTTTCATGCATTCTTTCTTTTACATACATACATCCATGCATACATGCATTCATTCGTTCATCTTTCCTTACTTACGTACATTCATGCATTCTGTTCATCCATTCATACATGCATTCATACTTAACATGCATTCATTCTTTCTTTTCACTTTCATTTGGCCCATAGCACACTGTTACACCCCGTGTGCTGGGGTTAGCGGTTTTTTAGACCTGATTCCGCCCTTGGCCGCGGGTTTGAGGAATCCATTCCGTCAGGGTGCAGCACTAGGTGCACTACCAGTACTACTTACCCGGCATTGCAATCTACCCCTTTACAGTCCATTCATTTGGTACCATATCCATTTCAGTCCATGTGGCCGTTACGTATCTTCATACATCATCCATTCAGTCCAGTCCATTCATTCCTTTACAGTCCTTTCCTTTCCTTTCCTTTACAGTCCATTCTTTCATTTCAATCCTTACATTTCTTACGTTTCTTACAGTTCTTACGTTTCTTCAGTTCTTTCACTTCATAAGAGTTTTAATTAAGAAAATGGTTTTCTGTCTTTCGTTTTGTAAAAGACATTTTTTTTTAAAAGAAGTCTCTTCATGAGAAAATAGTTTTCTTTCTTTTCTTTGAAGAAGAGACTGTTTAAAAGAGTCTGAAACGAATCATTTTAGGAAAGAGAGTTACTTTAGGAAAAATTCTTGTTTTCTTTGTCTTCTTTTCTTTCAGTTTCAGTCCTTGCGTTCCTTAACGGTTCTTACGTCTTTTAAGGTTTCATTTCGTTTCCTTTTCATGAACATACATACAATACGTACTACACATATAGCATCCATTCACATGCATACACGTACATACTTTGGGTGCATAAAGAGGGGCTGCCAAGGAAGGTCGGTACGTACTTATACTTGAAAACTTACGTTTCGTTTTCTTTTTAATAAAAGCTTTCGTCTTTTTCTTCTTTTCTATACGTAAAAACTCTAGAAGAGTATGAATGTAATACTTACTTGGACTTCATGCCATACTCATTCCATGCAGTCCATTCGTGTGCTTGTCAGATGGCAACCTATATGCATACACATAACCTTACATCATCATCTATTTAAATGCATAAGTAACTATTCTAAACATAGAACTACGCCTCACTTGGAACACTCTCCATCCATTCCTGGGCTCTCATGTACCATTTACGATGCTAAAACCTTCCGGGTCTCATACCTTAAGTGAACCCTTGTGATTCACCTTAGGGTTAAGACACTAAGACCTCCGTTTCGTTCTTCTATTTCCACAATCTGACGCATGATTCCGACCGACAGAGTCATGCGTCCCAACCTTAGACTATTTACCCGTTACCACCTTCACGTATCCTAGCCCATACTACATCCTCATTCCCATCCATTCAGGCTACATCAACTCAGCAATTTCTCTGGCTAATGTACCGTGTAACCATGATCAGAACAAATTACCCATTACATATGGTAAACCTGTCCGGTACACGTGTCTCGTCTGAGACACTTGTATCTTACTCCCCTTTTATCACCTAAGAGCAACTTATAGCTCCACTGAACACTTGCTTGTATAAACAAGCTCCATACTCCGATACCAACTTGCTCAGACTCGGTTGATAGGATTCTTCCTACTTCCCGACTATGTACAAGTTCATCCCAACACTTGATGGGGGAGGATTGCATCCACAATTGTACCTCTGTTACGTCACGCAACTCAAGACTAATCCCGAGTCACGTCACGATACCCATCATGCTTCCGCTGCATGCTCTGATACTTCTCCACCACTTCCTTATACTCTTAGTTACAAGTCAGTCTCAAGGCAATACCTGTTACCTTGGACTACATGCCACATCACTACTACTTCGGGACACTGTTACACAGTTCCCGCCATTTGACAAGAGGACTTCATCCTCAAATGTGCCTCTGTCACATTATGTAGCTCAAGACAAATTCTCAAGTTACAATACGGGGCCCATCGTGCTTCTGCTGCACTCTCTGATACATCTTCACCACTTCCATATACTCTTAACCATAGTCAATCACAAGGTGACACCCGTCACCTCGGACTACAAGCCATATTGCCAATTGTTTCGGGACACTATTACATAGTTCCCGCCACTTAGCAAGAGGACTACATCCAGAAATGCACCTCTGTCACCTTATGCAACTTGAGATATATTCCCGAATAACAGCACGATGCTCATCATGCTTCTGCTGCACTCTCTGATACCTTTTCCACCGCTTCCCACTTACCTTCAGTCACCAGTTAGTCTCAAAGCAATACCCGTTACCTTGGACTATAGGCCATATCACCTTTGCTTCGGGACACTGTTACACAGTTTCCCGACAGTACACCATACGTTCCACACTTCTCTGTTACGCCATCCAACTCTTCGTGACACGCCATCCAGTGTATCACGACCTGGTACAGAGCACACTCACGTGAACTCTCGTCCATCCACACTATAACACCCATCACTACGATACACACCTCACAGTGCATCGCTACGTGACATGGAGTATGCGCCACGCGTACTCTCTTCACTACAACACTCATCATCACGATGCACATCACACGGTGCATCGCTATACAACACGGAGTACACTCCACGTGTACTCCCTTCCTTCTACGCCACACATCATTACAGCACATGTCACACAACGCGTCACTGCAATACACAGAGTACGTTCCACGCTTACTCTCTTCGCACTACACGCCGTATCACAACGATGGCATCCATCTCACGCCCATACTTCACAACACAGTCTACAAAACTACAAAAATCAAGCCCAACACTTCACAACCACACTTCACTTCACAACTACGCAGCGAACTCCACAAACACAACTACGCAGTCTACAGCTAACCAAATCAACTACGTTAAACATAAATAACTAAGGATAGAGGGTTATACCATCGACGGGATAACTCGTGCGTCGCTCACTGCTCGTCACGATCATGCGTCGGAGGAGCGTACGTGGCGGTAACACCGCGTACGATGGCTGTCCACCACACAAAGTGGTAGTTTGGGCTGAGAATAGCTAGGCGTGGCCTTATAAGGCTCATGGTCGCCTTGTGGTGGTCAAAGGTGGCGGAGTACGGCGGTATCACGCCGTGAACAGTAAAACCGAATGGTGGGAGGAGGCTTGAGGTAGCGAAATGCCATAGAACTTCATGGCAAGCTAGGGAAAGGTAGATGAACATGTGGTGGAGCTGTGGTGGCGAGGTGGTGGTCGTACGGTGGATAACGGTGGCGGATCGGCTGTTTGAAGCCATTTTCGGCCTTGGAGAGTGAGGGAGAGTGAGAGCTCTACATAGCTCCGTTGGCCATGGAATTTCTTGGGGAAGTTCGTGGTGATGAGAGAAACAAAGTGGTGGTGGTGAAACACCACGGGTGGCCGTGTACGGTGGTGCAACCGAATGTGTGTGTGTGAAGACCCATTTGAGAAAGAGTGAGAGTTAGGGAGAAAGAAGGACATGGGGAGGAAGCCCTTGACATGGTGGTTCCAATGGTGGTGCTTGGTGGCCGTTTTGGCCGTGTATGGTGGTCTAAAGAGGTGGAAATGGCCATAAGACCCATTTCTTTGGAGGGAGAAAGAGAGAGAATGGGTGATCGGTTTAACTCACCACCGGTTGGGTAGTGCTTGCCGGAGGGAGGAGATCACGCCGGTGAGGGAGGTGAGGCACGGTGGCCGGAGGTGGCGCCGGCTGGGAGCTTGAACCGAATGGCTATGGTGGAAGGCCATCACGTGTAGTCGGCCATGGAGAGGAAAGAGAGGAGGGAGAAGAAGAAAAGGAAAAAGAGAAAAACTGAAGGGAAAAGGGTAGGGGCCTGGGTATTTAACTTCAATCCTACACTTCAGGATCCTCAAACGATCCAACGATGAGTTTAAACACTGATTTGAAAACGAGTAAGTGTTTTATTTTAAATAAAACACTTTAAATAAAACACTACGAGGAATTAAGGTAGAATATTATTTTATAAACTAAAGTTTATAAAATAATATTTCCTCATTATTATTTAAAATGATAAGGTACCGTTAATTAATCGAAGATGATAAAATCATTAAATAAATAAAATACTTAAATACAACACTGAGAGGAATTAAGATATAATATTATTTTATAAACTAAGGTTTATAAAATAATATTTCTCCATCATTATATAAAATGATAAAGCATCATTAATTACTCAGAGAGTATAAAACTACTTAAATTAAATAAGAGTTTTCAACGTAAAGTTAAACTTCTTAATATCTTAAAACAACTAAAATGTTTAACTTAAGCAATTATCCATAATTATAATATTTTCAGAACCCATTAAAATGTTATAATTGTGCTACTTTAAAAACAAGCTTATCTAGTAACACTGGAAATATCTCTTATAGATATTTCCATAATACTTCAAATATTTGTAGACTATAAAATATCTTACTTTGAAATCCGGTGGATAACTTCCGGAATACGCCATCGGGTACAACACTTAGGATAAGGCTCTGCACGTAGATCGAGACTCAGTACGTAAACTAAAACTCGGCACGTATAACGAGGCTCGACATGCTGACCGAAGTTCAACACGTAGGAAGAGGCTCGGCACATTGACCGAAGATTGACACGTGGATCGAGTCATGTACGTAAAGAAGAAGGAAGAAGGAGCGGATATCACATAAGTATGCTACTTGATAATTGAAAATATGAGCTTTGGATACCAAAATGTCTCCATAAATCACCAAAAACATTTTATAATAATTATTAACTAAAATGGTTGAGAACTTCAATAATGTGATCTGCCGAATCATCCAAAGAAGGCATAGAATCTTTTGGATAAATTGCAGTAGCTCCTAACTGCAAGAACTCTTATGAAAGGGCCAGAAGAACAATGTAAAAAAATAACATTAAGTTGCAATTGAATACAATATATTTTATCAGATAAAATAACAACCGAATAACAAGACTAAGTCAATCAATCATTAACACACCTCATGTCTGGGAGGACTAATATGATAAATATAGAAGAAGGGGAACAACAAAATAGGCACCTCTGGAACAAAGAATATTCCTTGGAAACAAGAGTACATCTACTAAAGATTATTGATATATATTAGAATCATAGTTGTGAGAGAGTATTGGAAGAAAAGGGGAGAGATGAGAGGCATGGCACAAAATCTTTAGTTTTATCCCCTATACATATGTGCCAAATGGAAATGAAAATTCTTACCTATTTTCTTGTAGTAGAAACTGATGTCTTAGCACCAAATGAAGTAGAATAACAGAGAATAAGTTTTTTCAAATACTGCGTAAATAGAAACTTGTTTTAATTTTTTAAAAGAAATGGGTTTTAAGAATGAATTAGGATGGGTTTCAAGAATTAATTAAAACCTATTTCTACATGCTTAAAACATGAATCAAAACCCAAAGAATGGATTAACAAATAAGCATCAATTAGAACCGATTTGTTAAGCATGAATTAAAAACCAATGGACTTGACTTCAATTGTGCCTCTGAAGGAGCGGAACGAGAAATATAAAATCCAAAATGCAAACCGAAGAACACACACTGCGACGATGACAATAGAAAACCATACCCATGGCGCAACGGTAGCAAAAATGACGGAGAAGAACCGAGAAGCACACACCCCGAACCCAAGAATGAAAATTGCACCCAAACAACCAAATAAATGATGGAACCGAATGAGAAACACAAAAGCCACATACTCATTCATCCAGATCCTCTACTTCTACATCACGGTGGAGGAGATTGAGAGGGAGAGAGGGCTCGGGGTGGGCTACAGCACAAAGGAGAAAGGAGGGAGAAGAGAATAGAAAGAAAGAAGAAAAAAAAAAACTCAGGGTTTTAACCATCCATAGTGAAAAGAAAAAATGGAAGGGAAAAAGGGCTCGAGGTGGGCTACGGCGCAAAGGAGAAAGGAGGGAGAAGAGAATAGAAAGAAAGAAGAAAAAAAAACCTAGGGTTTTAACCATCCGTAGCGAAAAGAAAAAATGGAAGAAAAAAAAAAGCTTGAAAAGAGAAAAGCCAAAGACCAATACAAAGAGAAAATCAGAGTTTACCTCATCTACCACTGCATGCAAAGCAAAACAGGAAAAAGAAACCTACTTGAAAAGAGAAGACACAGAGATCAAGATGCAAAGAAGAGAGAAACGAAGAGAAAGAAGAGAGAAAAATGTTACTTTCGGAGAGAAGAAAAAAGAGAAATAAAGAAAGTAGAAAGATGAAAGAGAAAAGAAAAGGTAAAGATGCTGACTGTTTGACATAACTGCAATAAAAGACCAAAAAATCTACTTTACACGGATACAAAAGCACAACATGAGGGTTAAAAGAGAGATTACACAACACAATACACGGGAGAAAAATGGAAAGTGTGAAAATTACTGTTCTTAACACTGTAGCACGCGGATTGCCACTTATATTATCACTATAGATATATATCTACTATATATAAATAAATGGGAATGCACTTGCTACAGTATTTTCATCTAAATTTTTTATTTCCCATTTTGCCCTTAGCTGTAATTCAAAATTTCATTGTGTTTGCTTTTATTTTTCTTTTGCCAACTGCCATTTTAGTCCTTTTACATTTATGATCTTTTCACTTCTTCTTCAGCACCGACACTCACTCATTTCTCACAAACCTCTCTCTCTCTCTCTCTCTCTTCACCACCACACCTTCGCCTCTAGCAAAGCAAAACAGAGACACCACTTCCTCCATCAGTGAAGCACGGTCTCTCGTGTCGGATCTCTGACCCATGGTTTCATCATCCATCCTCCTTTCTAGCCTCAACCCCGCATGCCTCCGGTCTTAGCCCAACGAAGACGAAGAAGGAGACAATGGCAGAGAAATCTCATCCTCCATCTAAATGAGAAACAAAGGTGGGTGAAAAAGAATACCGATGGATCTTCCCAAAGCTAAGTTTTTTTTTTTTCAATTTTTTTCAAACAATGAATGTTTGAATGATTACTTTACTGAAGCCATCAAAATGAGAAGATTTCGTACAATGTTTTTGGGTTTATTTATTTATTTATTTTGTGGTGTGATGGACATCCATACGATTTCGATTCCTTCTATTGGGGTTATTTTCTGTGAGAAAATGATCTATCCGATCATATGCATATAAGCATATATAGCTTTTATTCTGTTTGAGTTTTTATTCTGTTTGAGTTTTTATTCCGTATGGTTTTGGTAATTTGTTTTCCTGTTGTGTATATGCATATGATGTATATGATTGAGCCGTTTGCTTTGTATTCGCCGTGTGGTGGTTGGCCGTGCATGGAAGCTCTGGTTCGGTAGCAGAGGAACCCGTGTCATGCCGTGTTTAAACTAGGGCTTCAAACATTGGGTTTGAGTTTCATTTTCTAAAAGTTTTTATTTTTGTTTGTTGAACTTCAATTTTGAATTCAATCCTCTCTGTGTTTGGTTTTTTTTTTTACTTATGCATATGACGAATTTCATGACATTGCAGAAATTAAAACATCTTGAACTGAGAGGACAAGAAGCAGAAATCATACCTACGAAATGCCGAAATTCTCTCTCTCTCCACATTTTTTAATTTATGTATTATTTTCTTTATGGATTTGATGATATGTTCTGTAATTTTTGTTTGCAGAGGAAGGAGAATATTACTCCGATTGGCTCAAAGATTGTGGTAATTTCAACTTCGTGCCTTGTTTTTTATGTATTTGTTTATCATAACCAATGTTTCATTTGTTTGCTTAAGAAAACCTAATGGGTTTTTTATTACTATGCTTGATTGAGGTTTAGATTTTTGTGGATTTTATTTTTTTGAGCTAATTAGGATTTGCAATATAACTTATCATGATATTATTTTTCTAGAAACACTCTAAAGTGGAAGATACAAACCTGGAAAGGGTGAAGATCTCCAAAATAGAATTGATATTCTATGAAAACGAGCAAAAGTAAGTCCTAAGTATCTTTTTGGTTTTATATTTGCTAAGTTTCTTTTGTTACTAAGTTATGATGTTTCTATGTTTGACGAGGGGCCTGTCATTGATGCCGTCATATGGCATGATGGAGAAGTATGGAGGGCTGCTCTTGACACACACAGTCTTGAAGATGACCTGGATTCTAGGAAACTTTATAACTTTATCCCCCTAACTAATTATAGGTATGCTCAGTTGCTTGTGACTCTTGCATGTCTTCAAAAGATTAAAAAGGGCTTTTGTTTAGATAGAATCGGGATTATGTTGAAAGGAAAGAATAGAATTTACAAATATCCTTAAAAACAGCAAGTTAAGTTTGATGGTATATTGGTATATGTATGTTGCAGTTCAGCATAACTAATCGCTGCAGTTATAAATTGGCTGGTACTGGTCTAATAAATTGGAAAGACAATAAAATTTTAATTTCTTTTTTGTTTTTTGCTGCATTGGGATTTGGAAAATTTTAGAAACCAAAGAATTGGGGCCAAATAGTTGAATTAATATCACTTGAGTGGAGGTTTTGGTTCTTTATGTCCCATTTGATGAAAACTCCTGGCAGCCATACAAAAGGCTTTTAAAGTTTGTTAAATTGTTTTCCTTTTACATATAAAAGAAAGTTTTATTAAATTGTAGACTATATAGAATCCATGGGCCTATGATATCTTAAACGAATATCTACACTTATTTCTATTTTGCAAGTTTTTTGGAAGTTTTGATAAATATCGAATACTTTGGTGTAATTATAGAGAAGTCTAGCTCAGCCACCATGGAATAATAGCCACGCTGGCTTAGTTCCTCTTTTTTTTTTTCTTTTATCTGGGATTTCCTTTTTTAAGTGTTAATTTGTTCCAACATCCTTGTTAAACAAGTTGTGCATGCTACTGGGTTTCAATATAAAAAGCTCTACAATTGTGGTGGATTTTTTTTTTTTTAAAAGTAGCATTGAGGCTGATATTACAGGTGGATTGTCAAGTTCTCAGGCTCTGCCGAAGCAGGAGGCATCCGCTGCATTGTCAAAAAGCACTACACTCAAAGTAGGCACGCTATTTCTCTGCCCTCTTATGTAACTATTAATATATATGGATGCTTGACTATCCAGATTCTTGGTTACTATGCTATATCATAATTTATTTAGTATACACATAATTTATTGCTGCATCATGTAGAATTTACCGGTGATAGAGTAAAATCTATCAGTACATTACCTTCTGGAGTTTCTCCACTGCCTAATTCAGTAATTCTCCTCTTAAGGTATTCTTTATGCATGCTATAAATTGCTACATCCATTAGCAATCATTTCTGGACGTTTTATAGCTATAATTCATTAAGAAATCAAGGGAAAAGGGTTGAAAACTTGAAGAACCTGAGAGAGAGAATATCTTGCTGCTATCTATTATAGTTTCTAGTACTATTTGTTTCAAATTTTTGTGCTGTCTGTTTTGATTTTCATGTTTACATGATCCTTCTTTTAGTATTGAGTTTTAATTTTAATGTAAAAGTATGTTCTTCCTCCTTAGTTTAATTTTTTCCCTTCCACCTATTTCTCAAACATCAATTGCAACCTCTTGTCTTTATTTATTTTTTATTTATTATAAAATCTGGGATTAAATTAAAGAAGAAGGTCTTGAATGCACTTTTAATATTGCATCACTCACTAGGGCTTTTCGATTTACGTCAATTCTCCAATGGATGTTGATTGATTAAACAAAGCATGTAAAACTTTTTGGGGTTTTAGTCATTCGGAATTTCAAATCTCAAGGTGCGATTTTACTCTTAAAAAAGATGTAGGGTATTGTTTTAGGGAATAAGGGTATTCTTATATTGATGTTTCTTATTAAGAGGCTCCTATTCTCAAGAACTTACAAAAATTTTAATATTAAGAGTCGGGATCATTAATTTTTTTGGGGGCCCACCGGGAGGGGACAATTTTGTGTTGCTAAGAATTATGGTAGTAACGATAATTTGTTGAGTATGACATGGATAGGTGGGATTTGGTTCGAATTATGCACTTCGCTATTGATTTTGAACCTGTTCTTCACTAGCTTTCTTTCCTAAACAAACTATTCCCCTTTTTTCCCCTCTATTGACTGATTAGAATTCCAACATGGGTGCGCAAGAAAACATTCTGTCATTCCCTACCACCAGCCCTGTGTGTTTGTACTTCTGTTTCTTCAGACTTGAACCTTGAGGAACTGGTTAATGAAAATTGACTGACTTTCTTGCTTCTAACTCCAACAATTTTAGTTACTGAGCAATGCCAGTTTGAAGCCTGCTTATCTTGCAAGGTTTAGAAGTAGCTTCCTTAAAAGATACAGATGGTCACTTGGATCTGAGCTTCTAATGATAGCTTACATAGGCCAGCCCATTAAGGATACTCCTCCTAATATGGTTTTTTTTTTTTTTTTTTTGGGGGGGGGGGGAAGAAATTGTTAGTATAAATTTTTTTACATATTAAGAAACTATTGTTGAGTGGGCATGTAGAAGCTCTTTATTTTTGAATGAATATTCAATGGAAAACATTTTTATGAACGCGTGTTTGCCGTGTTTGAAACACTTGTTCTGCAAATATTTTTCTTCAGACTTTTGATTGTGGCTTTTTTTCAGCTTCTGTCTTAATCACTTTGTAGTTTTGTTATTCTCAAATTCCAGTATTTTCTGGTTTTCCAACTTCCCCAAATGGTGATTTTCAGATGTTCCCAGTCATGTACCCTGCACTTGTACCAGGCTTGAATACTTTGCAAAATCAGGAACAGATTAATCTAGGGGTCGGCATTTATGCTGTTCCTATTTTTCCATATAAGACGATTGTTTTAATTTAAAGTACATAAATTCTTATTGAACTTAAAATTTTGGTTGGACTTTCTTATCGGTTACTCTTTGAGATTGATTCTTCCTCCCTAAATTGAATTATGTATAACATGTAGAGAATTATACTGTGTTTACTGTATGGAATAATAAGTATTTTATAGTATTATTGATGTAGTATATTGTTGATAAACAAATATACCCGGGGTGATTTTCTTTAGGTATATTATTATAATGCATGCGTATATTCTTTTATTTTGAGATTGATTTTATTTTATACATTCTTTTATTCTGAGATTCATAGTCAATATATATGATTATTTTGTTTTATTTTGCCATCTATATTACTATGATTGATATGTATATTAGCTTTATTTTGAGATGCTATGAATCTGTAAACGATTTTATTTTGTCATGTATATAGTTTATATATATTATGAGGTTATTTTCTCTCAACTAGGCAAACATTTATTCTACTAGTATATAATAATAAACACCCAACAACTCAGGCATTTATTTATTTATTTGTGGGTCCACCAAGCCTTCTAAATTCTACTCTCTTTAATAAGTGGTTGAGGTAGTTTGTGTTGCTCATTCAAGACCAGACCAGGCCTGACTGAGCATGCTCTCTTGCAAATGACAATTGAACCTTTTTCATGTGAAAATGCAAAACAATGACAAGTGTACTTCGAATTGGGCCAACAACGGGGTCTCTACGTGGTGTGGTATTTAGAAAAGGAAAATATTTCAACCACAAAAGAATTATATAAAAGTAAGCTCATAAACTAATGTGGTTCTGGTTAATATAGTACGTTAGATTGTAAAGTTACTTTTATTATAAAGTAGATCTAACAGATTCCATAAAACCGTATAAGTTTGTAAATTTACTTGGTGTAAATTTATTTTATGTCTATAGTAGCTCTTTTTAGGAAAATGATTTACACATACAATCTTAGTGTGTAGCGGCCCTAGCCTCCACTTGGAATTTGACAGTGACTGAGACGTCGGGACATGCAATACAAGGTTACTGTTGCGCCTAAACCTTAACTCAAATTAATGAACCAAAATTTAGTGCAGTTTTACCTGCAAGTATACAGGTGTTGTAGTACCTTATAGGATCGAATCCACAGGGATTGACTAATGTGAAAAATTCTCTCAAACAAATTAAAATAAAATACTAAAAGAGATGTGTAATTGAAACTAAATGAGATTATAGAAATGATGATTTTTATTGTGACAAAACAAAACTAAAATGATAAGCTGTATTGATATGGAAAAAAAAAGACTAAGGTTTCGAGGATCCGTTTAATAATTTAAAATATTGTTTCCGATCGAATTACTTCAATTAAACTAGAATAATGATTCCGTTTAATTGGAAGATTTAGCATTTAAGATCAAGAAAAATAGTTACGAATGATCGAGCATGAACGATTGATGGTTAAAACGCTTACAAATTTATTTGACTATCACAGGGATTTTTCAAGCATTCACTGTATTCGGAAATCAGAATGAATCAAGAAAAATATATAGATAATCAAAATATCCAATAATAAAATCCTTCAATCGATCAAACTCGCAAAATAAATTTATCGTCGATCCGAAAACAATTTCTAAATCATTAAACTTCGCCTCTAACCTTAGTATTTAAATTTAGCCAAATATATTCATCACAAGTGCTATAAAAATATTGTTCAGGATAAAATTAAAATAAAATACAATGAAACCACACATAACATAAAACTGAACAGAAAAGAAAAGAAAATAAAAGTTCAAACTCCCTTTCCGTTTCGCAGCTTCTCACGAAAATTTCCCCAAGTTTGCGTTGCCTGCCTCCTTCACGTGTGAACTCGTTGCTCTCCTCTACTCTCTGCTTCAATCTCATTCAGTCAACACAAACGAAAAGGTAAGCACCCCAACGTAAACTCTACGAGCGCTCCGTCAGTGTTCAGCTCTCTGCGTTCTTGCCTCCTGCTGCAGTCCAGCATGTTTCGTGCGAGTGCCCCTGGTCGTGCATGCTTCTCGTTTCAGCACGCTAGTAATTCTCCAGCGTCTCAACAGCTCAACGGCTCAGGCCTAGCGTCCCCTCCTAAAGCAAGCCAGCACGGAATCAATATACCAGTAGTTGGATATATATGAGAAACTTGAGCCAAGAAACAAAGAACCAAGGCTCTCTCTCTTCCTCGTCTCGCTCAAACGCTCCGTTTGCCAGCCGAAAATTCAATCCAGCATTGCAGGTCAAGAAAGGAACCAGCTCCTTCAATTTAGTATCCTTTTTCTCCTCAAAACTAAAATGGAAATCTCCTGGTTGGCAGTCCGCAGTTGCTCTGTTTCTTTGTTCTAAAAACAGAGCTGCCCAAATGTAAAGTCCCACGTCAAAAGCTCTCCCTCTTTACGTAAAAACCCCCTATGCTCTGAAATTCATCTCCGAAACCGTCCCCGTCTCTCTCAAACCAAAGAAAACACTCACCGAACGTAAACTCCTCCCCTGGTTCATCTCCGAAGCCCTCTATATATTTTTTTCCTCTTCCATTTTAATCCGTCCCGTTCACCTCTACGTAAAAACTCCCCCACGTAAACTCTTTCCTTTTCTCTTATATTTTTCTTTCCATCAGTTCCTCTCTCCACGAACGTAACTCCTTTTCACGTCTTTTCCCTCTCCTTTCTTTTTTTCCAGTTTTATCTCCGAACAAGGCTAGAGGACCCAGCCGAACTCCTCTTACTCTCTGTCCGAACGTCAGTTTCTCCAGCCGTCTCCCACCTTTTCAATGATCAAGAAAAAATCCAAAAGAAATCAGACCACCGACTTCCCTCTCTACTCCAACCAACCGACCCTTACTTTCTCTCACACCAAGAAAAATTAATCCCACACGTCTCTCCCTCTTCAGCACCTACTTTCCTTCTCCAATTCTGCCCAAGTCAAACACCACCCACTCTCCCTTTCTTTCTTTGCCGTATACATCCAGACCAAGTCATCATCAAATTCTCTACGTCTCTTTCTTCTTTCGGTTCAATCAAGCACCGACTTCTCTCCTTAATTTCTGCATGTGTGCTGTCTCCCCTTCTGTTCTATTTCCTTTCCGTATGAGTCCAGTTCCAGGCGCCTAATTTATTCCACCAAATTTATTTTATTCTGCTTGAGTATCACGTACCACGTTTTCAGCACCGGAGAATTACTTAAGTCCGTTTTAGTTGCACCAAGTTCACACTCCCACCAACCGTCCGAGAGCAAGCAAAAAAAATAAAATAAAGAGCTGCTCCATGATTTTCTTGTTCTTTGCCGACAATTCTTTCAACATTTTCGGTTGCCCAAATCCACCGCTTTGAAACTCATATAGCATACACCGTGGCTCATAATCGAATCTCCTTTGAATTTTATTTAAGCTGAAAATAAAGAAATAAAAATACACTCAAAATAAATTAAAAATAAAATAGATTATTAAAAATATATTATATATGTGAGGAAATATTGTCCAATTAAAGCATAATTATAAAATTAAGCATAAACATGATATTAATCAATTAAAAATCACAACTCGAATTTATGCTTATTAACTATTTTTCCATCTAAAACCAATAATAATGTCACGAAGCAATTGAAATACATTGGTTTTAAATAGCTAAAATATGAAATTTTACAGCTCAAACAGTTACACTCCCCTCGTTCATGATAGATAATTTGCAATGCTCCTAGTTATTCTATCAATATGTAATAAATGTTCAGTAGAAGATAGTAAAAATGTAAAGAGAATCTAAGCAAGACCGTAGGTAATTGCAAAGTACGTGGTACAAAAGATAAAATAAAATAAACTTTTACCCCAAACCTTGTCCCAGTCATGGACATCCATAACAAGAGAGTTTCAAAATATAGTAAGAGTTTGCATTTTTCAAAACACGGGACCAAAATGTTCCTTTTCATTAAATAAGTTCCAAAACCATTTTTCCCTTATGGGAAAACGGGTCCCAACTAGGCATCTCTTTCCTCTTTTTTTTTTTTTGTTTTGTTTATGTAGCGGTTCATCCTTCACCTGCTTCTCTAAAGTCCGGTCTTTATCCCTATTATTGAGGTGTCAGAACTCCTCAATGAACTAGAGAATCTTAGAGATCTCCTGATCTATAGCCTCCAGGTGCTCCAAAATAATGGGCTTTGTCCTACTAATGCTCAACTTAGGCACGACCCTCTCGACGAGGTGTCATTCTCTTCCTCTTGGTCATCGTCTTTATCCTCTATTTCTGTAACAACTTCTACCTTCCAAAAAAGAAATGATAGTGGAAAAATGTCATAATGAGATTTCAAGAAATCTTAGTAAGTAATCACACAACATACCATAGTTAACACAAGCATACAAGAAGTATATCATGCAATGCGTGCATGGACAAATACTTAACTCGTAACTGAGACTGGACTGAGATTCATGCTTTGACCATTCTTTATAATTGTAACAGAGACTTAGCATTTTTGGAAAAACATAATTTCATCATCTTTCATATCTTAGTTAATCACGTAATCTGGAACAAATCATATCATATCGCATGATTCACATTGTAACAGCCCGCTAGAAATTCAATGGTGGAATTTCTATAGACATTAGAAATCTCGTGAAAACCCCATAAGTTTTTACGAATCGGCTAATCGCATAAGCTCTAGTATGTCAACATAATTAGTTTTATCACTCACTATGGTGCCAGAAATGTGATTTTATTTGTTTGAGGTAGTTAGAAGTGTCAGATTACGTTATAGTTTACGCCACTAGACTCAGTTGAATATTTAGGATTTTTCAGTACTAAGTTTATTATGCACTTTTTCGGAGTGAATAGTAACCTCGATAAGCGTACTAAGTGCAGTGGTTTCAAAATCACAGTGTGAAATGTCCAAATTAGGTTAGAGAAGTTTTATTTGGACACTTGGCAAGATCTTAACCACACATAATGAATAGTATTAGATACTTGGCACAAAGAGAAACCATTAGATGGATTTGTGAAGGAAATCAATGTGTGAGATCATGCCACCTAAGCAAAACATTTTTTTTTCATCTGATCAACCAAATTGAGTTAGATGAAGAGGGTTTCAACCCTAGTAAAACCCTAAATGGTTGGAATCCTTTTGAAACCCCAAAAACTTGGTTGAAACCGAAACCCTAAACGGTTTCCCCAAACCCTAAAGTTGGCATTCAAACCCTTTTTGATCCAATTTCTAGTATTGTGTTTAATCACTTGATTAAATCACTTTCACATGCTATTAATTTCTCAAATTCCTATTATGACATCTTTATCCAACATTTTAAACCTTAGAAATTTGATTGGGCCAAGAAAAATTGGATTTGGGCTTGATAGCATCTCAAACCCTAACCAAACCCCCTTTAAACCCCAAATTGAAGCCCACTTGGTTGAGGCCCACTAAGGCCCACTAAAGCCCACGAATTTTGGCCACCTTGGCATAGCTTCTTGGAGAAATTTCCTCCCCCACTTGGCAGACCATTCATTGCATCAAGTTGCACTCATTAATATGGAGGAACCCACCCCATCAAGTCCCATGTCTCATAGCCTTTGTAAGTTGTCTTTTGCCCCCCACTATCCTCTACATTATGTCACATGTCTACACCTCCACTCAATGATCATTAAGGTCCAAATATTCTCCCTACAGAAGTCTTGAGTCGTGCAAGACACACTTACTTCACTTTAATCATTTCTTCACCCCGTTCTTAGAGAGAAACCCAAAAGAGCTCTCTCGGGCAGATTTCTGGGTCTTTTTGCGTGGAGTTTTTCGACCCTTTGTAAGTATTTTCACACGATGACTCCTTCATAAAAGTTGTTCCTCTTTGAGTCTAGTTTCCGTAGATGTATTTTTCGTATCATTCCATGGTCATTTGGTCGGTCAAAAGTATTTTTAACCATGGAAAGGTCATTCTGGGCGTGAATCTGGAGAGTGTGTTATGTTTTGGAGTTTTTGACCAAGCTAATGGATATATCTTGGTCCGAAAATTTTATGGAGTGTTCTTAGAATGTGTTTAAGAGTTTTCATTGAGGTTTTGTTGCATGAATAAAGATTTTGATGATAGATTTTATTAGATCTAGAAACATGAAAACTGGAAGTGACAAAACAGTTTTTATTTGGATAAAGTTTGAATATTTTGAGGTTTGATCTTACTCTAAAGGCTTTGATATTTTTATATGATGATCCTAAGTCTCTTATTTTCATGTTAGGATGTTATTTTGGAGATATTTAGTATTAGTTTCAAAGATATGATTTTTCTATGCAAGAGAATTTCGGTTAGGCCTAAGATTTGATGTTTTTAGGTTAGATCCATGTTTTATTGGGTTTTAGCCATGTGATTTTAATTTTGATGGTTGGATATTCTTTAGGACACGTTTTTAAACCATGTGATACTTTATTTCAAAGATCTCACCTTCTTAAGCCATTGATCAAGAGATTTATCAAAGCTAGTTAAGAAAAAGTTTCTGTTTTTGGACTAAGTGTAAAATCAAAAACTCCAAGTGTTATTTTTGTGATTTTGGTGACTTTAGTTTGATGATTTAAAGCATGGTTTATCTGAGGATGATGTTATGAATATGTTAGAAGTAAGATTNTGTTAAGTTCACGTTTACAGTATGTCTCAAGTTCACGTTTATGTCATGATATGTTCAAGTTTATGTTATTTTCAAGTTCATATTTATGTTATGCATGTTTACGTTCATGCTACATTTCAAGTCCATGTTATGTTTTAAACTCAAGTTCATGTCATGTTAAGTCAAGTTCAGTTCACGTTTAAGTTCTGGTTATGTCATGTTATATGTCAAGTTATGCTATGCTTATGTACGACTTTACTTATGCATTTATGCTTTTACTGCCATGCATGCATCTTTAACCTGTGTGTGAGTTTTATGTTAACTTACTGAGATTTGTAATCAAATCTCACTGTGGTAGTCCCAACTACCATTCCCCCCGAATGGTAGATCTTGTTACAGGACCCAAAGAAGAATTGGAATCTGACCATCTGAATACGGTCATCTAGGCTACGGTGCGATGTTGATGATGGTATAGTATTTAACTTAGGTTAATGCTTGTACTTTTGGAGTTGTATCTCAAGTATTCTTTTGATCACAATCATTTTGGACTAGTGTAGTGATCACGGCTTTTTAGTATGTTTTTATGTATGAAATATGTTTCAAGTATTTGGGATATTTTTAGTTTGGTGCATAGTATTGCTAAAGAAAAAAAAATAATAATTATCCGCTGCGAATATTGCATAATGCTAGATGCATGTTAGGAACATTGCATCTTATATGTCATGAACGGGGGCAGGTAACCTTGTGTTGTATGTCTCGACGCTTCAAATGTCCGTTCAATCCCAAGCGGAATTTGGGGGCGTCACACACATCATGTGATCTATAACATATCATGTAGGTGTGTAGCCTTATTCTTATAACACTTGTGGACACCTCACAGCTCCCCTATGCACCGCATGTTTCTATTAGTTATCGCACCATCACCAATCCATGCACCGTGATGATTAGCGTTACATGTTTTGTTGGGTTAACTCAACAATATTTGTTGGATTACATGCTTTGTGCACCCACTAGCGTTAGGCGCTACCCACTTCAACATTCTTTTAAAAGAATCCATCCGAGGCACGTCGACGGTTTTTTGTCGACTCAAAAGTTACCACTCCATTCTTAAGCACTCCAGAGTGGACAGAGAGTTCGACTAGGACATTCTCTCACCCTAACATTTGGGATCGTGATAAAACTTTTTTAAAACATTACTTTATTTCCAAAAACCCTTTTTATTCTTGAAAACGTTTCTCTTTAAAATCACTTTTTCCAAATGTGACATGAGACTTAAGACATGTGTACTAGTACTTGACATATGCCATATGAGATACCATGCATGAAATAACCAAGCATAACATGTTTGATTCATGACATGATAACATAGAACACATGCGATATCAAAATACATACATAAAACTAGGAGATTAAGCCTTGGCCGAAACCTACATGCATAAAAACATGGAAGATCATCACTTAAACATGCTTCAAATTTCATCCAAGATACTTAGAATTCATGGCATGATAAAACAAGACATGAAATCATGGCATTTGAACAAGGTTTGATTCACTCAAGGTATGGTAAAGCCAAATCATCACAGATCTTAAAACATCAATATATTTTCCTCAAAACCTAAACATGTAAGGAATCTTATCACCATTTTTCATCATAAACCGATTCATATTAGTCATTCCATATTCATATTCCAAGTTTATGTAAGAGTGTTCAATCAAGCAAACAAGAATAGCAACCAAAGTAATAGAAACAAATCGAGGATTTACACAAAAGTATACTTGCATTAACTAGAAGTAAGTTGAGTGTATACTTACAAAACTCCACGTAAAGAAATGAATAGCAAGCTGTAAATCAAAGTGTAACTAGTTAGAATGAGGGTTCTAAAAACCCTAATCCGTGATTCTTAAGTGTGTGTGGTTTCTAGGGTTACCACTAGGGCTCAAACAAAACTAGACCATTTGGCCTATAGGGTTTTGAGTCAAGAAATCCCTTGTTTCACTCCTAGACTCAAACTAAGGTTAAAATGAGACAAGATGATATGAAACCACGGAATTGGAATCCATTGAACCCACAATCAATTTGAAAACTCACTCAAGAAAGCCAAAATCAAGTCAATGGATGGAAAAATCTAGACTCGTTGAGGAACTCGTTTTAAGAACCTAAATTATATTAAAATCTAGACCCGTTGAAAAACCCATTTCAAGAGTCCAGATTACAAAGAAGGAACGCCGCAAAGATTGGGATTTACCTTTGATATGTTTAAAAGTTCAATGAAGAACAAGAAGAGATAAAATCAACTCATAATGAATAAAATTTATCAAATTTCATAAAATTTTCATAAACTTCTTAAAATGAGACTACAAAGAGTATTTAAACCAAAACCTAATTAAAATCCAAGCCAAAATAAGTTCCCATCTTCCAAAAATGCCCCTCAGTGAATAGTATCGCAGCTACAATAACGCGCTACAGTAACTTAGCCTCTTGAAACTCTAGTTTAACAAAATAAAACATCAATGGGTTAAGCATCCTCAAGTCCAATTATTCTAGACTAATTCTTATAACTAATTAAAAAGCCCTTTTAATGAGTTAAATAAGTTCAAAGCCTCAATCACATAAACATAATGATAAGCCCAAGTAATTAATCCTAAGTCATGTCTTCCGTAGCTTGTATCACGTGGATGAGAGCTGGATCTCCTTCTTTCAAGCCCATCTTGAATATTGGACTCTTACTAGACTCATTTCAAGTGGATTGTACCAATCATTGTATTGCTTCCTTGCTCTGATTAGCTCTCGATCTTGTGATTGCCACATCTAAAACTTGCAAAAGATCTTTAAGACTTGGTCCACTGTGGTGCACATCACAAGATCATATGATGGGAATCAAAAATATGAAAGATAGACACCTTCCATCAATCGGCTTCATGGGTTTTCAAGAAACCCTAATTCAGTTTTTCAAAAAATGTGAAGGATATGTGTGTGCTTCATCACCTTTGAACTCTCTTGAGATGTGGATCTCATCTTTGAGCTAGAATGGTGAAGAATGAGTGTGAGGAGCTAAGAAAAACCGAGCCTTAACATGGTCTTTCTTTAATATGTCGAAACCCTCTTCTTGGATGAACTTCCCTTGTTTGGTTGAAAAGAAAATGTAAGAAAGTGAATGTGTGGATTTCGTTTGAAGAGGTTGAGGATACATGCAAGGTCTAAAAAATGGCAAGAAGAAAAGCCCTTAGGTGTGTTCTCCTCTCCTATTATATACTTGATCCCTTCATCTCCTTCTTTTCTACCTTCATTACCGAAAATCCTCTTTTCCCTCTTTTGCCTTTCCTCCTTCTTAAGCAAGTGAACTTCCTTCAAGTGTACTTGGGTAAAATAGCTTATGCCTCTTCCTTTTCCCAACAAGCAAACTCTTGGCATGAATGACAAGTGCCATAGGCGTGTGTGCCTTGCCATTGGCCGTCCACCATCTTTTCTTCTCCCACCATTTTGTTGCTTCATCTTCCCAAGATAACTTTTCATGTGCCATTGGTTCATTTTTTAAATAAAATGACAAGTGGAAGCAAGGGTTAAACTTGACTAGTAATGGCCGAAAATTCAGGGGCAAATCAATCTATTGTACAAATGTCCCTTCTTCAAATCTTCTACAAACCCATGGCATGTGCACTTGGCAAAATCTGAAAATATTTTGAGTGTAAGCCAAGAAATTCTTTACTCCCTTGTGTCCCTTTAGTTTCCCTATGCAAATCTCCTTGAAACTCTATTTTTATCTTCCCTGAACTCCCTTTTCTAGAAGCATAATATGGGGAACTCGGTTTTGGGCCAATTGGGTGGTTCTAGGCCGATTGGGTGATTCTAGGCGTGTGGGGAAGGCAAATTCGAAAATCCCTTGGTCTTCCTTAGGTCATCTTGTCACTTAGCTCTTCTAGAAGCTTCATGTATGTAGAACAAGTGTCAATCCCACTAAAGTAGGCGTGCAAGCCATCCCTTGGATTTCCCTACACTTCTCTCTCCCCCCTTAGTCCACTATCAAGTCTAGATACATAGTGCCTTGCATGTATGACACATGGTGTGATGACACGCTTTTACGTGTATTTTCACTGAATGAGTGTTTTTAATTTAATTAATATATTGGTTTATTTATTTTAAATTAATGTATTTTAATTGGTTTTTAATTTATTTGATGTTGTGTTTAATATATTTTAGTCGTTTTATGTTTTTAAAATCGTTTTCGGCGGATCTGTTTTTGGACTCCATAAATGAGGATTGGATCTCATTTCTTTTCTTTTCTCTTTTCTTTTTCCCTTTTCCTTTTCCTTTTTCTTCTTTTCTTTCCTTTTTTTTTTCTTTTTCTTCTTCTTTCTTCCCGTTTCCTCTCTTCCCCGCGCGCTGCCTTCTTTTTCCCCTTACTGCCGCTGCCACTTCGGCCGGCCGTTTCTCTGCCGTCCGGCGGAGGTGTCGTACACCACCCCCGCCATTCTCTTCCCCTCCCACCAGAGATCATCCTCACCAATTTTCAGAGCCATCGGACCAGCCGTTAGCCGCCACGAGCCCCTGGAAGTTGCTGCCCCTGCTATGTTTTCCACCCCTGTTGCCGATTTCTTTCTCCGCCCAGAACCGCCGCTCGCCGGTGGCGTGGCCTACACTACCCACCCAATTTTCTTCCCCTCTCACCAGAGATCATCCCCACCAAGTTTCACCTCCATCCGAGTAATCGTTAGCCACCACGAGCTCCTCCAAGCCACACGGTTTTTCACCGTTTCCGGCGCCGTCGCACCACCTCCGGCCACCATCTCTTCACAACTTCTTCCCCTACCTCTTGCCGTCCTAACCCACCTAATTTCGGCCCCGATCCGTTGCCGGAGCAGCTCGCACGAGCTCAACTCCGATCAGCCCCTTTTTGCACTTCCACCGCCACCCACGGCCAAAACTCACTTCCTTTAGCTTCATAAATATCTCAAGGCCATTCCCTATCAATTTCGTGCCTTGATTTGTCCCCGTTCGAAAGTGGGTAATTTATTACCCACAGCCACAGTGCAAAATACACTGTTACATTGCTTTTCCTCCTCCATTTGCAACACCGCGAGCTTTCAAAAAATACCGTATAGCGCTGTAAGTATTTTCCAAACTCTACTTTTAGATTTAAATATATTTTGCTCTTTCAATAATTTATCTGGTTGGGTTGTTGATTCCGGACTGAGTCCGAGGAGTTCGGGGGTCGGATGGATTGAGGACAGAGTTGCTTGATTTGTTGATTTATGGTTGGTTGGTTGTGTCATGCTTTGAGATTGCATTTACATGGTGCATGCACGTGCATTTTATTTAATTTGAGAAAATCATGTTTGCTGGCGTAAATGGATTTTCGGGTGCGTGTGTACCACGACCCCAAGCCGGGATGGGGTATTATCTCGGTGGAGCTCCTCTGGTCACTCGGGAGCGTAATATACTGAGTGACGTCCCCTGAGTCGAGGCTTGGCTACGAACGCGCCGGGCGTGGAACTGAGCGACAACGGGAGCAGGGGCTAGGGGATGCTTGGCTACGAACGCGCCGGGCGTGGAACTGGGCATCGCTCTATGCACCGACTCCGTGGCCCTTCGCTGGCGAGGGCTAGAGGATGTTTGGCTACGAACCCGCGGGGCGCGGAACTGGACATCGCTCGTCTAGAGGATGTTTGCCTACGAACGCGCGGGGCACGGAACTGGACATCGCTCGTCTAGAGGATATTTGGCTACGAACGCGCAGGGCGCGGAACTGGGCATCGCTCGTTTATGTGTCATACGCGTGGTGGATTCCCGCGGTGTGGCACAGGAGCCAGGGTGTGCGGATGACCCTTAGGGGAGGTCATGGTGCATACGGTTTATTTGGAAAGGTTATGTTATGGGCCAAATGGACTTTTGGTGTGATATTTGTAAAGATTATGTTTTTGGGCCAAATGGGACTTTTGGCGCATGTGGAAAAAAATATGGTTTTTGGGACATGTGCATTAGCAATTCTCTCATGCATATTGTTTGAGTTTTAATATGTTTTTATTTAGTGGTGTTTGGGTTTTACTTACCTGCGACACCATTTTTGGTACCGTAGATTTTGATGCAGGATCGAGGAGGAGAAGGAGGCTGAGCCCGAGGATGCGGCTCCGCCGGAGTTCTGAGTTGGAGTGTATGCTTTGAAGTTGGCTTCGAAACAATATTTGTATTTGTAATATTTTATTATGTATGTTTTGAACCGCTTTGTACTATATTAAGAAAAATTCTGGTACTTAGTTATATGTCTTTGCTATCCGCTGCGTATTTCTTCGTGCACATTTGTCGCTTGCACACACTTGGCACTCGTCGATAGGGTGGTGACCCGGGTTGTCACCATCCGGACGTCTCGATTTCCCCGTGTCCTTACGTGGGGATTTGGGGGCGTCAACATGGCACCATTGACAAAGACTTGGTTCATGGGCTTTGGGCCATTGGGCTTGGGTTTCTAGTAGGGGCCGAAGTTTACTAAGGATTTAGGGCTAGCTCCCTTTCTTGGGCTCAAGTTTCTCTGCTAAACTTCTAAGGCCTCACCTTTACCAAAAATACTAAGGCCCTAAAATACTATGGCTTTTAAAATAAAGCTATGACCCATGCTCTACTAGGTTCAGGTTATCACATAGTGTATGTAAGTTTAATATACTCTATTTGAAAAGAGTAGAGAAAATCTTAAACTCATATTACAAAAAAAAAACCAACTTTTTTATGATAGAAAATCCATTGTTTTAAAAGGAAATGCGCAGAATTTGCATACTCTATATATGTATTGAGCATTACTCTAATATTTATATTAGACTTCTTCTATTTGCAAAGAAGTGTGTAGAACAAAATATCCAAATCATATAAATGGTAAGATTTGATTTATAAAATTTAAATATTAAAACTTTTCATCCAAATTAAGTTATTCCATATAAATGTTTTGTTAAATGTATTATCCACATCAGCTTGTAAACAAAATTTTCACTTTTACTAATAGCTCAAACGTTTATATTAATAGTTCCGATATTCATCAAGACAAATGCTTTAACTACAAAAAGATATTACAAAAGTAAGTATACAAACTGAGGTAACTTGAAAATACTAAAACTTAATTCGGTCCAATATAATTCTTAAATTCTATGCTAGGCTGCTAGCTTCTAGAAGGATAAATTTCATATTCCCATCCTTTGGCTTTTCCAGATGCAAATGGTCTCACAGAGGAGACCAGCATCAAAATCATCATATTCAACAAAAAACAGTTTAAAACATGTAGCAGTCGGTGGCGTACACCTTTATTTTACTTTTAAATTTTGAATTGGTAAGATCAGTATTGTCGCTATAGCTAATGATCGATCTATAAATAGGTACGTAAAGGCGCTTTCACATGACGATTCTTGCACATTTTAAATATGTACAACTGCCAAGGGAAACACGATATGCATGATTTCCTTTTCGACAATTCAACCATGCAAAAGCTTACCATGTTTAGTCTTCGATCCTATGTATCTTTCACCAATCCATGCCCTGCGTTTTCATATTACATATGTTTAATTAGTCATCCATATTACGTAGAATATTCATCAACATCTCCACTTGTCAATAGCAGCTGAAAATTGGTTTAAGGATTTGGTTTCCAGTAAAAACCAAGGAAATGACGTATTTTAGACAGGAATACTAGCTATTCTCAATCTTAAATTACTTGCTGATGATAAAATCTGCCGTAAAAGAACATTATTTTTGTCGAGAACATAAATTAATCCTACTTTCTAGAAGTTTAAGAAGTAAGTCTAATATTTTTTCCAATGTTGAAAGAAATTAATTAAGAAGATATGGATCCTTTTCAATCGATGTTAGCACACCTATACATGTTTGTCAGCTTCTTATTACTAAACTCATGCATAATTGGAATATTCTTGAGGGAATATCTATGATTCTCACATGAATGGTGCTATTGAAAATTAAATTAAATTAGATCGATCATGTGAAAACTGAAAAATGTTCCTCCTCCATTGTTAACATCATTGATAACAATCTGGAGTATATATATATTAAAGTCATGTTGCATATTGATGTGACCAATCATTAATTATTTCGACTACATAATTAATTATATTGCTTGTTGATTTGGACTCATTTTTTAATAGTTTATAAATTATGCATTCGGTAATTTGTCACATCGTACTGAAAATAATAGTAAAAGAAATGTGTCAATGATCTCTAAAAATAAAAAATAATCTTAAAATAAGAGAAAATGAGAGATAAGGTGATACCTTTTTTTAGAAGTTGGAAGTCAACATCCAATATTGTATCACAAAGTGATCGACTTAACTAAAAACAATAATATTTCTTTAGACAGTCGTCAATTATAAATGGGGTGCAGTCGGCTGACGGTCAGGCCACGTCAGCTACTATTTATTTAAAAACAAAAACAAAACGCACAGAATGGCTTTCAGCCATTTCACTTTTCATATTTCCCGCTTCTGTTCTGATTTCAGCCATTGGTGCAAGACTATTGCAGATCCAAGAAGCTCCAGCTCGTCGATTCTTGAAACAATATCACTGAGTAGGGCATTCATTGGTGTGGGTCAAGGCTATGAATCGAGTTGGGTCAGTGTGGTGGGCTTGGTTGGGCCAAGTTTGTGGGCCAAGATTTCGGGTCAGCCATTTCGTGGGTCAGCTTCGTGGGTGGGTCATCTTTGTGAGTTTAATACGTAGAAATGCATTCATTCTTCAATCTGCAATAATAGTTACATTTGCTTAAATAAATACCAGTTACTGATAAACAATCAAGCATGTATTGATTTAATTAACAATATAATAATTTTGCATTGCATACAGTTAGATATGTAGAAATTTGTTGGCTAAAAATATTAATTTTCAGGTTAAATATTGTGGTTTAATTATTGTGGTTTAGTTGTTGTTAAATATATGTTTCTAGTTGGATGAACGAGGACGACATGTTTCTAGTTGGTTTACTAATCGCTACTGCCTTGGTTGTTCATGAAGAGGATACATGTGAAGCTATTGAGTCTAATTTACATGTTTATAATGATTTTGGTCACTGTGATAAACAATCAAGCATGTTGTGATTTAATTATTGTTAAATATAAGATTTTTGCATTGCATATACTTAAATATGTAGAAATTTCTTGGCTGAAAATATTAATTTTCTAGTTCCATATTGTGGTTTAATTATTGTGGTTTAGTTGTTGTTAAATATTGTGGTTGTTTTTTTTAATAAGTAGATGTAAACTTGTTTTTTTGTTCCAAGAGCAGGCTACGAAATGTTTAGAAATATCAAAGAAAATATTGCCTCTCTTAAATGAAGCTGGATTTTTATTGATGTGCTATTATTCGGTGCACCTTGTATTCTATGCTCTTTAAAAGTATATAAAAAAATCTCATGTAGTATTGTTTATTTTTTTCATAGAAGAAGTATATACAAGATTAGTCTTCACTCTCTCTCTTGGTCGATAGAATTAATTTTCTTGAAAACTTATCAAAGACTAACCTTGGATATTGAACAACTTTTACAGGGCATGGGAAAAGGGGAAGAACGCCGGTCTTCGCTAACACCATCTAGCTCAGATCCCCCAACCTCAATATGTTATTTCAGAATTAAAAAACTTATTGCTATTATATTTTAGCATCCTAATTATCATTATTATTTTTATGTTAGGACATCACTGAAATTGGTTTACTAAAGTTTACAAATTATATGCACGGTTACTTTGGACCAGTGCCTACATGGTCACCAACTTTTTTGCCATATCCAGCTAGCAACCAAATTCCAAGCAACATTCAAGTGGTTTTTCAACTTTTACATTATGGATTTTTAGTTATAAGTTAATAATTTTTGAAGTAGTTTAAACGTTTTCATTTTTACTTTTAAGCAGAACGTTGGTTACCCATTTCAATATGGGATGGGACCTCCAAGGCCATTTATCAATACAAGCTCTGCAACGAGCGCAAGAGTTGATCAAGGAGATAGACCCGATTGTATGGAAACTGAAGAGCCATGTACTTCCGCTAGAGTTGATGAAGAAATTCTGTTGGATAGACCAGATACCTGTGGTGTACCGATGATGGCACTACCGGTACACCACAGGTAGGTCCATCATCGGATGGTGACGATATCATTGAGGAGCCCAAGTCGGGGATGGAGTTCAATTCGTTTGAAGATTTGTTGAGCTATTATGAGCATTATGCTAAAAAATACAAGTTTGGGGTGATGACCCAAAAGAGTGAGAGAGGTCAGAGGATCAATGTGTCAAATATGTTACCCTTGGGTGTGCACGGGGAGGAAAGGCCCAGAATAGGAGTTAAAATGTAGCCAACCCTCGCCTAATGGGAAAGATAAATTGTAAGGTAAGGATTAATGTCTTAAGAGTCGAGGGAAAGATGAGGTTGACAACAATCTATAATACACATAATCACGGACTTAGCCCACAAAAATCTAGCTTCTTTCGATGTAATAGAGAAGTGAGTGAGACCATTAAAAGAGTCCTAGACACAAACGACTTAGCCGGCATCCGACTGAATAAGAGTTACGGATCTCTTGTCGTTGGGGCAGGTGGGTTCAAGAACGTCCCATTTTTGAAAAATGATTGTCTCAATTACATCCACAAAGCACGACATCTACGACTTGGTGCTGGGGTGCTGGAGCACTTCGAAATTATTTTATGAGGATGCAGTTCAAGAATAACGAGTTTTTTACATTGATGGATTTAGACGATAACGGTAGGTTAAAGAATTTTTTTGGGCAGATCCATGTAGTCAGGCAGCCTACCAATATTTTGGTGATATGGTGACATTCGACACCACTTACCTAAAAAATAGGTATGGGATGCCCTTTGCACCATTTGTTGGTGTAAATCACCACGGGCAGTCGATTCTTTTGGGAGTTGGGTTGATTTTTAGTGAGGACACAGAGACCTTTACATGATTATTCAAAACTTGGTTGCAGTGTATGGACGGTATAGCTCCAAAGGCCATTATTACTGATCAAGACAAAGCAATGAAAAATGCAATTGGCATTGTCTTTCCGGAAACGCGACATAGATTTTTCCTATGGCATATACTGAAAAAAGTCCCTGAGAAGCTTGGGTCAAATGCTATCTACAAAAGTGTGTTGAAAACTGGGCTAATGAAATGTGTGTACGACATACAAACTATTGAGGACTTTGAAAAGTGTTAGGCCCAGTATATTAACACATACGACTTACATGAGAATGCGTGATTGAAAAGTTCATATGCAGAGCGTGAGCATTGGGTACTGGTTTTTGTAAAAGAGCACTTTTGGGCTGGAATGAGTACAACATAGCGCAGCGAGAGTATGAATGCTTTTTTTGACGGTTATGTCCATTCAAAGACAAACTTAAAGGAGTTTGTTGACCAGTTTGACAGTGCGCTGAAGAAGAAAATTGAGAATAAAAATCAGGCAAAATTCCAGTCCTTTAGTGTCACCATTCCCTGCGTATCTAGTTCTCCAATTGAAAAGAAATTTCAAGAGTTATACACCAACGCTAAATTTAAGGAAGTTCAGCAACAAGTAATTGGTATGCTTGATCTGGATCCATCTCTACTGACGTCGAATAGTGTAATGAAGAGTTATTTGGTAGAAGATGAAATTCGTATTCAGAAGTTCACAAAATTGGTGACATATTCAGTGGATTTTAATGTAGATGATTGCAATGCAAAGTGTTCATGTGGGTTATTTTAAATGAGGGGATACTGTGTAGGCATATTTTGGTGGTATTCAAAGCTAATAACATAAAATCATTGCCAAACCGGTACATTTTAGACCGATGGAGGAAGGACATCAAGAGTAGATACACAGTAATCCGAAGTAGCTACAACACAGGGGATCAGAGGCCAAATGGTAATAGATATTCAATTCTTTTGAATATATGTTATGCGATGATAGATTATGCGGTGGATTTTAATGAGTAATTTGAAGATGCAAAGAAGAGGATACATGAGATGACTAAATTATTTCGTCAAAACCAACGCCCCATATCTTTGACCGAAACAAGTTCGTTCGAAGGTGACAACTTTTTTAGTATATTTCCTTAATTAGTTATTTATAACTATGAAAGATAAATTACAATTTCTATAATTATATGATTTCCTATATAACAGTCTTTGCCCCAAACAGGTTTGGAATGTGGTTTTACAACCCTGGATACAACTGCCGTTGGTAGTTCACAACAAGTCAAGAGTCCAATTGTTGTCAGAGGAAAAGGAAGACCCTCATCTTTGAAGAGAGCATCTAGGATGGAGACAAGCATGCGGAAGGTTAAAGCCAAACAAAAGAAAGCACAAGTGGGAGGAAAGCACAAACAAGTGCATGTTTTAACATTGGCTAAATTAAAGATTATTTTAATGTTCATGTGTGTTAGATTTATAAAGTTTAATTTATGAAAAATGAGTATTTTTACTTTTTACTTTATTGTTAGAAAGATGAAGGAGATACAATAGCTATGGGCACGCGCAGGAATTTATTTGGCCCATCAAAGACCCCCCATCTCCAATGTTGGAAATGTTCAGGAATATTACATGTTGATTTTATTTGAAAAGAAAGTGAGCTGAATTTATATGTTACGCTATTTTTTGCATTGAAAGCAAAGACTAATCTTAATATTAATTTTTTAATGCTCACTAGATTGTGGCAGACAACTCAGCTATTGACATTAGTGGAATCCAGTTCCAAGATATAGTATTTGGGAGTCAAGAAACCGTAATATTTATTGCTATTTTCAAATTTTAATAGGATTCTACAATTTCTTTTAATATTTGTGCCATATTCATTACTGATGCAATTTGAGTTGGATGGATCACAACTGGGGTGTATGGATGGGACACAACCAGATCCAACAATTATATTATTTGATTTTAAATATTGAAATTTTTTGTGTATTAGCTGTAATTCCTGGAGAAATTGTAGAATATCTGGTGTATTGAATGTAATAGGACAGATTCCAAGTTCTTTTGAATGTTTTGCAAGTCTGTGATTGGTTTCCACGAAATTAGAATTGTTGTGTGATATAATGATTTTGTAAGATATTTTGTGTATATTCATGAATTTTGGGAAATTTCCAAGTTGAAATTGTAAAGGACAATATTGTTTATCTATATTAATGGGTTATAGCTGGGGTTATGTGCTACTGGATTTTTGAGACTCTACAAGTTAATTATTGTTGTCAGTGTCATAGTCATATATTTTGTCACCCAGTTTTGCTCAAACCCCATTGTTCATAGTCATATACTTTGTTTATAAGTTAATACTTTGTCACTAAGTTTTGCTCAGATCACTAAGTTCACAGTCAGTCTCATAGTCAAACATTTGCTTGCCTTGTAATAATCTAGTATTATTTCTCCATCTTTGAGGAGCATTTATCATCCGCTTTTTGGATGACCAAGATACTAGAATTGGTCACACGACTTGTCCCTTTTGTATACTCATTCACTCTATGCACACAAAATAAATTTGCAAATAATTCATGTGCAAAGAATTGTGGGAGAATGGTCGGGTATGGGATTCCCATCCTGTAATCCAAAAGCTTGGGTCAATTCAAAGTGAAAACGGGCTCAGCCCTTCAACTCAGATTACATCAATAATCAAAACATGAAAAACACATTGAAATTTATTTACAATGAAACAAAGAAACAACTTCTATTTCAGAGTACATCCACCTTCAAAACACACAAAATAACAATACTAGCATGTCTCAAATATAGCTTCCCAACTCAGAGTACATCCACCATCAGAACACATGAAATAACAATTCAAAGACAATACAAATATAGCTTCCCAATTTAGAGTAACTTAAAATGCATACTTTAATAACTTAAGACACTGGCAACAACCCAATACAGAGTAGTGTGCGTTTCCGCTTGTTTTCAGCATCTTGCTTTCGAACCTCCTCGAGTATATTGGATAACATCTTCTCAATCGCATTGGCTCGCTTCCGGAACTCAATCTTATCCATTTTCAGCTCTTCCTCCTTCCTTAATAGTTCATTTTTTATTTCTTGAATTTCTTGCTCTATGTCCAAAGTGCTATCCGTCCACTTGAAAAACTTGGAATATGGTAAGCCCTGCTTATTTTACACATTTAAAAAAATGTTAGATGTACTTACAGATAAATGTGAGACTATGATTACATGTATTGAAACATTTTACCTCATTGTTGTACTTTGGACAGTCTAAGAAGGGTCGTCCTGGATTTCTGGGAGTATTTGAGTATCTCAGTGTGGCCTCAATCTCACAAAAGCAAAATGGTTGACTCAAAGTATGTTTACCAATGGATGAAAAAGACGAAGGTGATGACGACATTCTAACATGAACCAAACAAAGAAATTTATGAACCACAGAGAATATCATGCAAATAACATCACTTCAATCTCATTTAAACATATTCAAATCTATCCAAGTGAGCTTATAACAGAACAAAGAAATTTATGAAACAAAAAGAATATCATGCAAATAATATCACTTCAATCTCATTTAAACATATTCAAATCTATCCAAGTGAGCTTATAACAGAACATAGAAATTTATGAAACGAAGATGATGGGCCCCAAGGCAGACCAAGTCTTAAGGATCAATTACAAGATCAAGAGCCAAGAAGATCAATGAGGCAATGCAAGGATTGGTGCAAATCCACTTGGGATGAAGCTAGCAAGAGCCTAACACTCAAGATGAGCTTGAATGAAGGAGAACCAATTTTGATCAATTTTATATAAGCTATGGAAGAGAGCAACAAATTAACATGAATCGAAGGCTTTCAACTTAGTTAATTCATTTAAAGGACTTATTTTACTAGTTTAGAATAATTAGATTTATTATGAGAATGACTTAAGTTCGTGTTGGGAAATATTGAACTAGGGTTTCAATAAGTTACTGTAACGCGGCACTATTCACAGTACTGTAGCACCGAACTGTTCACTTAAGGGTATTTTTGGAAAGGGGTCTTCTTTTTGTACTAGGGTACTTTTGTTAGGAAGTATTTAAACATCTTGTGGCTGCCTACTTCAGGTTAGAAATTATTGAATTTTAATTGTGAGTTGAGTTTACTCCTCTTGTTCTTGATTGAACTTTTGAACTTATCAAATCATCCTTGTAATTTAGGTTCTTGAGACGGGTTCTTCAACGGGTCTAGATTTTGATATAATCTAGGTTATTGAAACAAGTTCTCAACGGGTTTAGATTCTCCATCCATTGACTTAATTTGGCTTTCTTGGGTTTTTTTTCCAATATTGTTGTTGGGTCTCAAAGCGAGTCGATTGGGGTTCACATCATTTGGTATTCAGAGCAAGGTTTCCAATCAAGTCTGATTCTATTTTTATTTATTGCATCTTTAATTCTAGAGCTTCATTGTTCTAGGGTTCCAAAAAAAAAGATTACAAAAATTCCTTATTCTTAGGGCTGCCAAATTTCATTGTTCTAGTGTTTGTGTTGTCCGAAATCTCTTGTACTAGGAGGTGCCATATATCACTTATTCTAGGGTCCTTTTTTTTTTTTTGAGTTATTGATAGGGTTTATTATTCCTTTGGTTGAGATCAAATCAGTTGGTGAGAAAAGAAAAGAAAACAAAACAAAACAAAAAGAAAAGATCCCTTTTGAGTTATTATTCTTTTTGTGCAGAGCATACGATGTCTCGTAAAAATGACTCATCACCAAAAGGGATGGTAGATAACTCATCCTTTGTGTTGCAATCCATGCAACAAAAGTTTGAATAGTTGAATTTGGCTTTGGGGGATTACTAATCTACAAGGTGGGAGAGATAGGAGGATACATGAGTCTAGTATTGAGAATAGGTATGATAAGAAAGAAGAGTATAGTGTCTTGTTATCAGGCGTGCTCTCAATACATAATTTAAGATGGATGATACAGAACAATAGAGAGAGAACATTTTTCATACTAGATGTCGCATCGACAACAAGGTATGTAGTATGATCATTGATGGAGGGAGTTGTGCTAATGTGGCTAGCATTACTTTTAGTTGAGAAATTGAATTTACCTATCTTCAAACACCCTAGACCATACAAGTTGTAGTGGTTGAATGATTGTGAGAAAATCTATCCCGATCAGTTTTACGGTTTTTTGTACAGCCTTGCATCAAAATGTGTCTCTAATGAATGAAACCTCAAGGACCACCAAGTGACATTTCTAATAAATCTCAATAAATTAAAACTCATGACAGTACTAACAATGAGAGAAAATGGCAATAAATATACATACACTAGTTCATGTAAATAAAGTTGAGAACACATATAGCTCTGCATTGCAAGGAACCACACTCAGAGCAAAACACTTGTATTCTTAGTTATGGTGAGAAATAAACCTATAAACAAATCATAAGTATATAAGCATGGCGTGGAATCACTTTCTAAGCAAAACATATCATTATCATAGTGAGAAATCACCCTCATATCAAAACGAATAAAATCATAAGATCTCATCATAGAGGTTCCAATGGAGAATTACCTCACCACGCGAGGAACCTCTCTATCTAACCAATGCATGAACTCATTCACCAAAACTGACAGGAAATCACTCAACCCATCCGACACGAGGAATCACTCTACCTGGTCAACACATGACAAAGGACACAACATATAGTCAAACATGGAATCTCTTTACCCATGATATCAAGTGAGGCCAATACAAAAATGTTCCACCCTGATCATCACGGTGAATCCCTCTACCAATAAGAAACTCATGGTAACATGCTGTTAGAATGGTAACGAGGGGACTCCTCAACCCATTTGATGACTTTTAGGACGCTTGGGAGCTAGGACACTTAAAATCACATTGTCTCAAATCACATCTCAAAATCTCATCCTTAAAAATCACAAGGTAAAGATAGCCAATAATATAATGAAGAAAAGATGTAATTTTTTTTGTAAGAAAGATGTGAAGATACAAAATATGCAAACCCTAAACATACTCAACAAATTTACTCCACATTCCTAATATAGTCATAGGAGCTAACCTACCTAAACCATATTATTAATACTAAAGCTGCGTTTGTGCTGATTTCTTAGTGGTGATGAGCGAAGCTCTTTGCTTCCTTTGAGGTTTTCGAATAGATGAAAGTGAAACACTTTACGATCTCAAAAGTAAGATGTTAACTCTTATCCAATGCCTTTTATGTAGCAAGACTGCCAATCATAGTCCTGATGTTCTTCTAACTCATGATATGCTTGAATGACAGAACTTCGATCCCAATTTTCCATTTTTGCTCTAGACTTGAAGAATCATAAAGACCGAATGACTGGTGGTACAACGTGCATATGTTCCTATAGATTGCCTTGAGTCCAGTCTCGCAATCGTTCCCCTAGTAAACATCTCCCACATAGTGCTAGGTCATACATTTGAGATTATACGATATGGCATGCAAGTATCTGTCTTTCCCTCGGTTTACTCCAGATATGACATCTTTGATGGAGCATGGACCTTGTGTATGACACTTGCTTCCCTCTGAACACTTTTGTGTTATCTCGAAAAGCTCCCATCTTTGCATCGAGCTTGCCCTCGCTTATTGCTTGTCTCTGTACGATTAGCACATCCTTTTCTTGCTTGGTGTTAGGCGAATCTTCCTTCATCAACCTATGCTATCCCGTATCAATCAAGCTCTCTGCAATGTGTTGATCACCTTACTCATTGACTGGCGACACGTTGCCCTCCTGACTACCTCCTTGCGACCAATATTTTGCCCATAGAAGGGGATCTCTTCTGTGCATAGTGTTCACAGAAGTGTTGAACAAAGTGGAAGTTTTATGCTTGGTGTACTCTAGATGTGTAAACGAGTCGAATTCGAGCGATTCTAGGTGGTCAAGTCTTATTATTTGTTTAACTTTTATTCAAACAAGATCATACTCAAGCTTTTCATTGAGTTGGACTTTATGTTCAAGATGAGCTCATTAATATTCGAACATTGTTCACGAGTTGCTCATTTTGATAAAATAGATTATTTATATTATGTTTTATAACATTGTCTACGAGGTTTGACAAACAAATTTTAACTTTTTGTTAATATCTTTATTTATAATGTTTGAATATACATATATAAGTTATTATATTTATAGGAATTCAAGTAAAATATTTAGTATTGAGATCATTATATCCATAAATTCTTTAAATATTAAAAATATCCCTATTGTAAATATAGAGATAGTATTATAAAGTATACTAGTTGCGAAGTTATGTAAGTTTATTTGAGCTTATACACCTCAAGCCAAATTTATAGAGTTGTACCATTTAGTAATCGATCATAATTTGTGTTCATGAATGACTGATCATTTGATAGACGAATCGAATCAAATTTGAGTTTAACCAAGGTGATCTCAACGTCTTTTATTTAAAGTCCTAGGCTATGCTATAATACTATTATGAACATATTGTTAAATGAACTCACTTCTTCCTCATGATCATTTGGTGAAGGAAGAAGGCAACACTTATTAAAAAAAGCCAAATAAAAAATCAAGACCCCATCGCGTATGGCAGTACCGTCATGAATCCCCACACTCTCTTAAAGGGATCGTATGATCCTCGCCCCAGGGGCTAAATTGGAGATAAATGTGTGGCTCTGGCTCATGGGTTGTGGCGAGAAGAAACTACCTGGCTGGCAATGGGATGGGGGTGCATATCAGACGGCAATAGTTTGTATTTTTTATTTTATTTTTGCATATAAGGCTGGGGTTTTTCAGTTTTTGATTTTGGAAAAAATAGTACGATAGAGGAAACAATGGACTGATTACTATTTGGAAAACCTCCGAGAAGCATTGGACTCTGCACCGAGTGACTGATGCATGGATTGCATGTGCAAGTTGCAACATGGCTTGGATGGTCAAATGGGAAAGATCTGAGAGCGGGAAAATCTTTTGGGCCACGTCGTCTAGCATATTAGGCTCTAGTCACGGGCAAGGCATGTGCCTCACGTGCCCATCTATTTGACACTTGGCTACTTTGATAGGGTCCTCGATCGAGATCCTAGACACCAAGCTGCCGCGCCCCTCCTTGTTCCTTGATGACCGATGTGAAATGACACTTGCTTGATTGTGATGGTTATGGGTGGTGTTGGCTGAACTCATATGAGTGTTCAATAGTTGATGGTGGATGAAATTCTAGTGACTGGGCGTGCATGCATGCATGTGCAGTGGCTGAGTGGGCTAAATCGATTAAATGGGATAAGGCGGTTAAGTAGCACAATTATAATATTTTAATGGGCTCTGAAAATATTATAATTGTGGATAATTACTTAGATTAAATATTTTAGTTGTTTTAAGATATTAAGAGGTTTAACTTTATGTTGAAAAATCTTATTTAAATTAAATGGTTTTATCATTTCTGAGTAATTTAACGATACTTTATCATTTTATATAATGATGAAGAAATATTATTTTATAAACTTTAGTTTATAAAATAATATTCTACCTTAATTCCTATTAGTGTTTTATTAAAGTGTTTTATTTAAAATAAAACACTTACGCGTTTTCAAATCAATGTTTTAACTCATCGTTGGATTGTTTGAGGATCCTGAAGCGTAGGATTGAAGTTAATTACCCAGGCCCCTACCCTTTTCCCTTCACTTTTTCTCTTTTTCCTTTTCTTCTTCTCTCTCCTCTCTTCCTCTTCATGGCCGACGTACGTGTGTTGGCTCCTCCATGTTCGGTTCGGTTGAAGCTCCAGCCGGCGCCACCTCCGGCCGCCGTGCCTCACCTCCCTTACCGGCGTGATCTCCTCCCTCCGGCAAACACAACCTCACCGGTGGTGAGTTAAACCAGTCACCGAGTCTCTCTCTTTCTCCCTCCAAAGAAATGGGTCTTATGGCCATTTCCTCCTCTTTGGACCACCATACACGGTGGAAACGACCATCAAGCACCACCATTGGAATCACCATGTCAAGGGCTTCCTCCCCATGTCCTTCTTTCTCCCTAACTCTCACTCTTTCTCATATGGGTCTCTCAAGCCACACATTCGGTTGCACCACCGTGCACCACCATACACGGCCACCCGTGGTGTTTCACCACCACCATCTTATTCCTCTCATCACCATGAACTTCCTCAAGAAATTCCAAGGCCAACGGAGCTATGTAGAGCTCTCACTCTCCCTCACTCTCCAAGGCCGAAAATGGCTTCAAACGGCTGATCCGCCGCCGTTAGCCACTGTACGACCACCACCTCGCCACCACAGCTCCACCACATGTTCCTCTACCTTTCCCTAGCTTGCCATGAAGTTCTATGGCATTTCGCTACCTCAAGCAACTCCCACCATGTTCGGATTCACTGTTCACGGTATGATGCCGCCGTGCTCTGCCACTTTTGACCACCATGAGGCCACCATGAGCCTTCCAAGGCCACACCTAGCTATTCTCAAACTCAAACTACCACTTTATGTGGTGGATAGCCACCGTACGCGGTGTTACCGCCACGTATGCTCCTCCGACGCATGTTCGTGACGAGCAGCGAGCGACGCACGGGTTATCCCATCGATGGTATAACCCTCTAACTCTAGTTATTTACGTTTAAAGTAGTTAGTTGGTTGGTTTGTGGACTGTGTAGTTGTATTTGTGGAGTTCGCTGCGTAGTTGTGAAGCGAAGTGTGGTTGTGAAGTGTTGGGCTTGATTTTGTAGTTTTGTGGACTGTGCTGTGAAGTATGGGCGTGAGATGGATGCCGTAGTTATGATATGGCGTGTAGATGGAAGAGAGTTCACGTGAGTGTACTCTGTACTAGGTCGTGATACACCGGATGGCGTGTCACGAAGGGTTGGATGACGTAGCAGAGAAGTGTGGAGCGTATGGTGTAGTGTTGGGAAACTGTATGATAGTGTCCCGAAACAGTGGTGATATAGCTTATAGTCCGGGGTGACGGGTGTCACCTTGTGGTTGACTATGGCTAAGAGTATATGGATTGAGAAAGGAGTTGTTTGTTTGGTTGTTATTGATAATTTTAATGAACTTGATTTAGTGCAAAGGCTTTTTGAAGCCAAATTATCTCTTCCGAGTATAGTGAAACCTCAAGTTGCCAGTGGTGTTGCAAGTGCTCACAATATGGCAATTGAGTTCAGAATTGAAAATCTTAAGGACTTGAGTGTTCCTCTTCCAGCTGTTGTGCAGTTCCTCGTGTTTCGCGCTTTATGTTGAGTATAGTGGAGTCTGGTCCACTTCGCTCGAGCGGCGGCTTTTTGCCGCTCGAGTGAAGCCAGGCAGATTCGAACGTTCGAAGGCATTGGCCGCTTGAGCGAAATCAGGCAGAGTCGAATGCTCGACGTGCGCTCGACAGTGAGCTCGAGCGAATGCGGAAGGGAAGTTCGCTCGACGCGCGCTCGACACGCCGCTCGAGCGAATGTTCTGTGTTTTGCCCAGAATTAGAGTTTTCCGCCGTGAGAAGTATAAATAGGCCATTTATACTTCATTTGGCCGTGTGTGTGCCTCAAGAACTCTGTGAAGAACAATATTTCTCCTCCTCCATTGTATTGTGATCCCTCATATATATAAATCCTTTGCAACTCCCGTGGACGTAGGCAATTTGCCGAACCACGTAAATCTTGTGTTGTGTGTGATTGTTTTTCTCTTCCATTTTCATATTTTTCACTTCATTGTCATCAGTTTTCGTAACACTTTATTCTCATAGAACGCGACGATCGATGTAAGTTAGCTTCTAACTTACTATCAGTTTATTGTGTATGTGTGATGGGTAAGGGAACTACAATTTATGTATGTATGTTATCATATATGTCATGTCATGCAATGTCATTATATGTTTATCTGTTACGCATGATTTATTCTCTCATGAATATTTATCTGTTACACAATCTTTTCTGTCATGCAATGTTGTATGTTATAAGTATGCCATGTTAAGTATGCCATATGATACATGTATGTCATGGAATGTTTATGATTAAATTATATTGTGCCATTTACAAGTATACGCCATTTTAGAAAAGTATATGATATTAAATAATATCTCATGCATTAAGAAAGATAAGACATGTTAAGGGTGACACAGATCTAAGCGTATTCATCACAAGTTATGTTATGCGGTGCCACGGACTCAAGCGTGGTTCACCTTATGTAAAGTTCATATAAGTTTCAGATCATGTTCAAGTTAAGATATTCATAGGGCCACAACAACTGTGGAGCATGAAGTATGGGGCCACAACAACTGTGGAGCGTACACTACGTGAGACACAACAATTGTGACACATAGAATACATGTCATATTTTATGTTACATGTATTCATGGGGCCACAACAACTATGGAGCATACACTATGTGAGACACAGCAATTGTGACACGTAGAATACGTGGGGCCACAACAACTGTGGAGTACGTATTAACGCACTCACAGCTGGTCTAGATACCTGTGTTGTGATGCGGTAATCAGCAGAGACACACGACTCTACGGGACCCGTGTAGCACTCATATGGTCACGTTATTAATCAAGACAATTGAATAAGATTCCAAGTTTATATTAAGTCAAGTTTCATATCAAGTGCATGATAAGTCAAGTTTCAGATCAAGTTCATGTTATGTTATGCTCACGTACATGTTATGTTCATGTTCAAGTTATGTTCCAAGTTCATGTTCACATCATGTTATGTTCACGTTTATGATATGTTCAAGCTCACGTTCATGTTATGTTATGTTCACATTCACATTATGTCTCAAGTTCACGTTTATGTCATATTAGGCTCAAGTTCATGTATTTCACGTTCAAGTTTATATTTATGTTATGCATGTTTACGTTCATGCTATATTTCAAGTCCATATTATGTTTCAAGTTTCACGTTCATGTTATGTTGCTAGTCCATGTTATGTTTTAAGCTCAAGTTCATGTCATGTTAAGTCAAGTTCAGTTCACGTTTAAGTTCTGGTTATGTCATGCTATATGTCAAGTTATGCTATGCTTATGTACGACTTTACTTATGCATTTATGCTTTTACTGCCATGCATGCATCTTTAACCTGTGTGGGAGTTTTATGTTAACTTGCTGAGATTTGTAATCAAATCTCACTGTGGTAGTCCCAACTACCATTCCCCCCGAATGGTAGATCTTGTTACAGGACCCGAAGGAGAATTGAAATCTGACCAACTGAATACGGTCGACTAGGCCACGGTGTGATGTTGATGATGGCATAGTATTTAACTTAGGTTACTACTTGTACTTTTGGAGTTGTATTTCAAGTATTCTTTTGATCACAACCATTTTGGACTAGTGTGGTGATCATGGCTATTTAGTATGCCTTTATGTATGAAATATGTTTCAAGTATTTGGGATATTTTTAGTTTGGTGCATAGTATTGCTAAAGAAAAAAAAAACTATCCGCTGCGAATATTGCATAATGCTAGATGCATGTTAGGAACATTGCATCTTATATGTCATGAACGGGGGCAGGTAACCTTGTGTTGCATGTCCCGACGCTTTAGATGTCCGTTCAATCCCAGCGGAATTTGGGGGTGTCACACTAACCAAGTCAAGCACAGGTGTCTTCTGATGATGAAGCACACGTGGGTAAGGAGGGTTTTAGTGGTCTGGCCAAGTGGGTGGTGGCTGAGCAATTTAAGGTGTGGTTGGTTAGTCCCTACAAAATAGGAGAGCGATTATGGCTAGACAGGTGGCAATGGCGGGGCGAGTGGCTTGGCTGGTGGGCAGTAACTGTCAGCTTGTCCCTGACCTTGCTCCAGATTCGACCAGGGTGGCCTGGTGCAGACCAGATGCCCTTCAATGGCAACTCGTTGCTGCCTTACGCGATGCCCCACTCGAACAGTTCAAAATGATCAGCAAGCAAATGCAAATGTAATGCAATAGAAACAATCCACAATGCTGAAATACCTCAACAATGCATTAATGAAAGAAAAAAAATGAAAATCATAGGTTACCCTGATTCATGAATTGCACAGGGTGAGCCTTCTCCTTTGGGATTCACGGATTGCACCCAATGAAGCCCAAGTGACAAAGCACCAACCTGTCTATGGGGGCTTACGAGTTAAATTCATCCAAATGTTTAAAGATAAAAACCAAATGATGGCCTAGTGCCTTACTTATACTAGAAAGCAATTAAAATGATTACAAAGGAAAATGGTTGCTGGATCCACGCCTCCTAGTTAAGGCCTCATGCTATTAGTGGCCCATGGGTGGCCTGGATGAACTCACAGCATGGGCTGCTTGCTTGTGTGCATGGGTCTTCAGGTTGGCCTGCCCGACTAGCCTTGGTTGGTCCATGGTCCTTACATGTGTGGTCTAGGTTGTGTGGGCTAGGCGCCATTGGTGAGTCGCTGGGTTGGACCGTGGTGGGCTCGAGCATGGCAAGTCGCTACATGGCCCAGGCCAGTGGGGCTTGGGCATTGATCTGCATGGCCTAGGCTTATGGGGCCTCGACGTTGATCAGCATGGACCAAGCTATGATGCTTGGGCGTTGGTCAGCAGGGCCCTAGCCAAAGCCAGGGCGTTGATCAGCATGGCCCTGGTCAAGACCAGGGCGTTGAGCAGCAAGGCCAGGGCATTGAGCGGCATGCCAACATGCGTGGGCCTGCTGGGCAGCCACACTGTCAATTCCAACATGGGCATGCATGCGTGCGCTGCACTGGCGCCTAGGCCATGCATGGGCCTTGTGCCTGCACACGGCCATGCATGCGCGCGGTGTGTGCACGTAGCCCATGTTGAGCATGGTGTGACAACCTCACTTACGCGTGCGCTGACTGTTCACTGACTGTTCACTGCCTGATTGAGGGTGACCGTGGCCTAACATTCACCAAGGGCTCGGTCTGTGGGCAATCAAGTGATGCCAACAATGCTGCTAACGTGTTGTCTAGGCATGGGAGGGTGTTGATCAAGGCATGGCCCGTGGCCTCCTACCTTAGGGTTTTGAAATACTTTTATGTTGAAGATTGGTAGCCTTGAGAGTCTTCTGGTGCAGCATATGCATCCTGGAGGTGGGGTTGGGGACTAATTTGGTACTCCGAGAGAGATTAGGTTGCGTTTGGATGTCGAAGTGATTACAGATGATTTTAGCTAATATGAATTAATTTGTGAATATTAATATTTTATAAATTTGATTTAAATGTGTGTGAATATAAATAGGTTGATATATATATTTGAACATATGAGTTTAATTTTTTTATAGATATTTGAAAAAGAAGTGAGTCTCATCAATAATTTGTTTGAGATGAGTTAAAATGAGCTGAGTTGATTTTAACAGCCAAATGTACACCTTATAGGTAAGAGAAACCCGGCCAAGCCACTAATCTAATTTCATAATGAGCCATTGAGGTAAGACTCATAAAGAGCTTTTAATTTTTTCTACTAGAGAAAAGTTGGGCTAGGTTACAACTTTGGAATAATATTTGCAAGAACGGCTTCATACCAAAAGTCGAAAAAAGTAACCAACATAACAGCTAACGTATAAACCAAAACAAAAACATTGTTTGCATCATTGGCTTGAATTACACCACTGGAAGAAGTTAAAAAATTTCATTAATTTCAATTGTTGGACAAAGTGTTGAATTAACATGGTATCATACCATATTTTGGAGTACTAATCGAGGGAGAAGCCTTGGAAAAGTTGTGGAGTTTGTAACGTAAGTGCCTAATTTTTCACTAGAACTTATACATTTACAGACGATGAGTTGCAGAATTTTCACGTGAGAATTAGGGGTGGGTGAATTTTCTATATTTTCTCTAACTATCAATGATATCCTCAAATCTTTTGATATTTGCAATATCTTTCTATATACAATGTTATATAATTATGTTCTATTTTAAATTAATTTAAATTTATAAGCTAAACTAAAATATAAATTAATTTAAAAAATAAAAAGAAGAGATTATATAATGAATTGAAAAGATTAATTTAGCTTCAAATTTTGCCTTAGGCACCCAGCAAAGAAGAAAGCGTGGAAACGAGAGAGAGATATGAAAATAATTGACTTTTGAAAAATGGGAAAATCAACCGTAGAAAGAAGTTAATTTAAAATATTTACAATGATGAACAACTCGATCCCTCCATATCTAGTAGGTTTCTGTAGCATAATGTAAAATCAAGGATGAAATACAAGATTTATTGGAGGACACTTTTGAAAAAATTTCTTTATATTTAAAAAATTATATATTATAGAGCATCCATTAAGAGTGATCATATTTTACATAAAGTTCATACAAACCTGAGATCACTGTCCGAAAGTGGAAACTTATTCACATATTTCCATCGTCCAGCGAAACTCTGTAAAAGATGTGAGCATTCGGTGGTGTAATAAATACTGAATTAGACATAGGACAATGTATTTTTTTGTTTTTTTTAACTTTTTTCTTATGTTTTAATCATTTTTACATAATTTTAAATATTTTTAAAAAATAAAAAAATATCAATTCACTACTAATATTTACTTTATTAATCATTAAATAAAATTAAAAAATAAAAATAAAATAAAAAAGTCAATTAGTCATTTTCATCGATTAATTTTACCCATTCAACTAGTATTTTTCTTAGATATATTATTATGACTGCTCATAATTTGGGAATGAAGCAGAGAAGAGGGAACGTCCAAGTTTATAATATTCTTGCTTTATATGGCTTGTATATTCTTACACGTTTTTTTTTTTTTTTTGAAAAGAAATCCATTCATTCAACGTTCAGAAAAATACACATATTGTCTGATAAAATTCATATTATAAAAATAGTATTATTTTTATAACCAAAATTCATATTATAAAAATAGTAATTTTTTTTTAATATGTGCATTGTCAAACGTGATGGCCAATTTTTTTTATTTAGTACTCTTTATCAATTTCTCTAATTGTAATACATAGTCACGTATTGATAATAAAATTTTTTGTCATTTCTGTAACGGTAATATTTTTTATCCTTTCTCCAACGGTAACATTTTTTGTCTTTTCTCCAACGGCAACTTTTTTTGCTTTCTCTCAAACTGTAACATTTGTTGTCATATATGTAATGGTAAATTTTTCCTCTATAAATACGCATATTGGTAGCATTTATATTCTTACAAACTTAAGTCTCATTTTATCTATAGAACTGAAATTCAATAGTCTCCCCTGATCTCCCACTCTCTTGATCAAATGGCTTGTACTTTTTTCAACAAATTGCTAACATACGTATCTTCTGAAGATAATAGCGATGTTGTTCTTAATCACGAGGCCGATGGACAGTCATCGAAGCATCATGACAATCACCAATGTCGTAAGTTTATTCGGCGTGATCATATTTATGGGCACGAGCGCTTATTTCGCAATTATTTCACAGAAAATTCAGTATATCCCTTGAATATATTTCAAAGGAGATTTCGGATGAACCGTCCTCTATTTCTCCATATTTTAAATGAGGTAGAGTCTTATGAGTTGTACTTTGTCCATAGAAGAGATAATGCCGAAAGATTCGATTTATCTTCTATGCAAAAGATAACCACAACACTTAGAATCCTAACGTATGGGGTTACTGGAGATTTTATGGATGAATACATACGTATTGGTGAAAGTACCTCAATGGAGAGACTCAAGAAATTCTTTGAGACAGTAGTAAGTATTTTTTCAGATGAATATATGCGGTCTCTAAATTCCAATGATATTGCTCGATTGCTTGTTGTTGCTTAACAACGGGAATTCCCAGGAATGCTGGAAAGCATTGACTGCATGTATTGGAAGTGGAAAAATTGTCCCGCAGCCTAGAAAGGTATGTACTTCGGCCACATCCGTGAACCAACTATTATTTTAGAAGCAGTTGCTTCATATGATCTCTGGATATGGCATGCATTTTTTGGTATGCTCGGTTCACATACGACATTAATGTGTAAGAGATATCTTTTATTTTCACTGAACTTGTCCAAGGGCGTGCTCCTCCAATCAATTATACAATCAATGGCAATGACTACACTATAAGGTTTTACCTTGCAGACAGTATTTATCCCAAGTGGTGAACTTTTGTGAAGACGATTCTATCACCACGAGGGAATAAGAAAATTTTTTTTTTTGTGAAAACACAAGAATCAACAAGAAAAGACGTCGAGCGTGCATTCGGAGTTCTCAATAACAATTTGTTATCATTCATGGACCTTCCTGAATGTTCAAAGTGAATGAACTAACAAATATAATAAAAGCATGTGTTATTCTACATAATATGATCATTGAAGACGAGCGTGATGATAGTGAGGATCCGAATATTGAGTATGATTAACTTGATGATGAACTCCCGGAACTCTTGAGCGATTATACAACTGAGCTTACGGACTTCATCTAGTGTCATCATCATATTAGAGACAGCTTGGCACATCATCAGCTCCAAGCAGATCTAATTGAACATCAATGGCTATTATATTCCCAACATAGGCATGTCGCATTAGTATCATATTTCCTTCATGTTAGTAGTGACTATGTTTTTTTTCTCCGCTGCATTTGTAATTCCTTCATGTTAGTAGTGACTATATTAATGGTAATCAAATTTTATTTCGTATTTCCTTCATGTTAATAATGACTATATTAGAGGTAATTTGTAATTGTTCTTAAAATTCATATGGGCAATTTCCTTGTTTAAAAATATCAATTTACACCACAAAGCATTGAAATACAAAAGTTTAGTGAATCCATATACTCATCTATCATTGTCCGAAATATAATAAACAAATAAATAAAATTTTTACAAAAATACAAATCAATCCAAATCTGGGCTACTTTCACGTCTCACCATAATTTTCCTTTGTAGTTGCTGGAAATATAACTTCTGCATTTCTGGCATGGCACTCTCGTCCATCATCATAATGCACTGATCTGCTTCCTTCTTCGCGAGCTCTACTTTTTGCGCCTCCAACCTCAGTCTTTCATCCTCTTGACGAATTTTATTTAGCTCTTTTTCTTGATCAATCATCATCTTCTCGACCTCCAACCTTAGTCTTTCATCCTCAAGATGTAATTTTTTTCCTCTTTCTCCTTGTCATACTCTATCTTCTCGGCCTTAAGGCTGTAAAACTCTTTCTCCTAAACGCGTGACTCCTCCAAAAGAGTATACTTCATCCTTCTGAGTTGGAAATTTTCCTCTACGTGCCTGTCTTGATTCTTTCGTTTTCCTTTCTCAGCTTTCCTTCCCATTGGTCGGTCCAATTCGATAACTTTATTCTCTATCACATTATCCGCCTCGAGATCAAAAACTGAATCATCCGTCGCGCGAGAACATCGAGTTGGGGTCGCGGACGGGGACATCGTCTTCATTCGCTTTGGATCCTCCTTTGTGGTGCATCAAATTCACTTAGGTTGGTCTTTCGACAGGTTCAACAATACTCAAACTAGAAAGAGCATTTTTCTAGCGATTAGTACATAACTTTGGCCTTGTCAAACTTGCATGTAAACAAAAAAATCCATTTTAAACCAATGTAGGAAAAAATAAATTTTTCGCAAAACAAGTAAGAGTATGGAAATTCTACATTGTCTTGCTCGGTCATACCACTTTGATTTAACCCTTCAACTTGGACTAGTTTCGCACAAAATTTGTTTGTTGCCTTTTGAATAACCGACCACCGATGTATTAAAGACTTTATTGTCCACTCATTTGTAGTTTCTTTAAATTGCTGGAAGTACTCAAATATTTTTTCCCAAAGTTTGGAGTGTTTTTTATCTGTTCCCTGGATGGCATCAAGGCTACAATTTAGCCATGCAGAGACAAGTAACTTGTCTTCTTCGGGGGTGAAGTTTGCACGCCTGACTAATTTCCTAACGCCGATAGGCTAGTTAGGGGTAGGGGTGGAGAATCATCAAGGGTCATATAAGAGGATCCACTTTGCCCACCGTAAGTGGGATCGAGTTGAGGATCTTGACTAAGGAGGTTGGTGAAGTAGATATGTTCAGAGTCTTGTGAATCCATCTCTAAAATATTTATGAAATGTTAGAACAAGAAACTTTGAAGTTTGGGGTTTAGTCGGGGTCGCCGGCTCAGGAACCGAACGGTGACATCTTGGAAATTTGGCCATCCACTCGTGGCTGCAACAACCGGTTGTCAGTATTTGTTGGCTGACTCAGCTTATAATATTGTCTTCCAAACGTAGAAGCTGTCAAAGTAATACAAGGGTAAGTCCCAAGATTGAATTCACAAGGACAAAGGGATTATCAAAGCGTTTGTGAGATTCTCTTTGTGTAGAAGATGTATCGATTATGAAAGATGAAAATTGATGTGGATCTATATTTCTAAAATTACCAAAACTAAGAGACTTAGAGAAAGTGTGTAGCAAATGAATTAAACTTGCAAGAAACAATAAAACAAACACTTGGGTTGGGTTTGAGATTCTTTTTATTTCGGATTCTAGATAATTTCTCGATTAACAATCCAGTCAAGGAATTGATATTCGGAAGATAAAAATTAAGCTCAAGTTTTTGCAATATTTTCTCAAGAAATTCTCTAATTTACTAGCCAAATTTATATTCGTGATCAATCGAAAGAGGCCTTGATAAATTCAAGCTTTTGTTGTGCCTTACGTCAACAACAAAACAAGAGCAAGAGCCGCAATCTATTTTCCATTTGAATCCGACTAGTAATTTAGTGAAATCAATATTAATCAACAAAATATTGCACTAATCTAGAATCCAAAACAAATCAAATCTCATCCCACAACCCAAGTTTAAGAAATTAGCTACGCATAATATTTCTAGCAATGAAAATTAATCTAAGCATAGCCATATTAAAATTATAAAAAAAAATCTGAATGGGATGAACTTTTGAGTCCAAAAAAAAAAAAAAGGCTTCCAAAATTCAGTCCAAAGGATGAAACGGAAACAACCCAGAAGAAAAAAAAAACAAAAAAACCGACCGAACAGAAATGAAAAGCAAGATGAACAAGCCTCTGAAAAACTAACAAAAGAAAAACATAAAAGAAATCCGAAACGAGGGAGAGCTTCACGCCGACTCCCAGGTTTCTTTCTACTCGTGTGGTCTGAAACAGAAAATAATAGCAAAAATATCAACCAGCCGAACAAATGGTCTGAACTAAGAATGAAAAAAAAAAATTAAAAGCTCCGCCGTCCCTTAAGTCCGGAACGAAAAAAAATATAGAATGAATCCAAATATTAAAAACTGCCTCTCCTTTAGTTCCCTACAGCAAGCAAATGTAAAAAATAAAATAAAACTCCAATCGTAAAAGCCGGGAAAAGCAAAGCTTTAGCTGCCGACCTACGTCTAAACTAACCAGAACAAAAAAAAAACATAAACAAGCCGCCTCCAACGTAGCAAGGTCTGGAACGACTCCTTTGGAGAAAAAACTCCCAGATGCACAACGAAAAAAACTAAAACAAGCCCTCTAGTATGGAATGACAAAAAAAATAGAAGGAAATAAAATAAAAAACTGCCGACCAAATGGCCTGTAACTCTTCAGCGTAAACGAAAAAAAAAACAACAAGAAGGAAAGAAAAGAAAAAAAAACTCTTTGTGCCCACCAGTCCGTCTGTTCTTTTAAACATGCAGAAATCTGGAAAGTGCTGCCCTTTGATCTGGAATGACCGAAACTCCCATGTGTTCTGCCTCTCCACGCAAAAAAAAAATCCAAGTAGCTAGCTGCTCCTCTCTGTCCGTAACCAAAAGAAAAAGTTGAAGGAAGCTGCCGACCTTTTTCTCTTGCCATGTGCTTGGTTCTGTTGCTTTTCATCCGTGTGATCAAAGCTCCAGAAGAAAGCCAGCTGCTCTCATTCTCTCGGTCTGCCATGTGCTTCCCCGTAGATCACTTTGCCATGTTCAACGTGCAGCACATTGTTTGCTGTTTTCCTCTTGAGTTCCAGCATCTATGTTCTGCATGTGTACTGTCCGAATTCTTGCATTTTCTGCATGTGTGCTGTCATTGCATGTGCATGTGAGTGGCTTATGTGAGCTGTCCGAGTGATGGTGTGAGTTGTTTGCTGCTGTGTATTGCATTTTCTGCTGCTGCTTTTTCCTTTTGCTTTTTCTGCATGCTGTTTCTATTTTCTACATGTGCCTCTTGTTTCTGCCGAGTTGTTTTCTGCTGCTGCTTTTCTTCTTTTGCTTCTCTGCATGTGTTGTGCCATGAGTTGCTTCATTTTCTGCTTCATGTCCTGCATGTGCCTTGGAACTTTCTGCTTTTCTGCATTGAAGTCTGCTGTCCGTGGGTTTCATTCATGTACTGTGCTGCATCAACTTTTCTGCAAGTGTGCCGAGTTGATGCTGTGAGTGTGAGTGGTTTGCTTGCCATCCGTGAGTTGCAAATTCTTGCATGTGTGCTGTCCACATTCCATCCGTGAGTGATGCATGCATGGGTTTAAATGGATTTCTGCATATGCATTAAAAATGAATTTCTTTCAAAGGCAAATATAGAACTTTATGTGTATAAAATATTGACATCAATTAATTTGACATTCAATATTAGAATTTGATGCATAATTAAGTGTTCAATCCTTATTTGATAAAATAAATCACTCATTTAAACAACTTAATCATGCAATTCTAACCCTTTATCATTGGCCGTTTGGATTACCTAGCCATTGAGGAAATGACCATAATTTCTTGTATGCCCACCAGACTTTGTCATCATAACAGCCGAGTTCTATTAGTTTTCACATTACTTCTATATCACAATATAACACAAAACAACAACCAAACAACATGCAAAGTTTAATAATGCTAAATAAGAGCATCCCTATTTGGTCAATTTATATCGAAGATAAATATAAATAGGGGTCAGAATGGTGTAAATATTGATAGCATGCGTAAGAAATGGGCCCAATATCGATTGGCTATAAAACCCCACCCGAACCCCGATTGCCTTTTGTGGAAAGTACCATAACCTGCAATATGGCCATCCGGGTGATGATTACCCTGCCATATCGATGGGGCCCCATTAACACGTATGAGTTAACCCGCACAATAACATTATCATCATAACCTAATAACAGTCCCCCTCCCCCGAGAGATACGAAACACTGCAAATGACCCAACAACAGTGGCTAATTACCCTTTGGAAAGAGCAATAAAAGTACACATAGTTAATATAAAATAAGTATGCAGCTGACCAATGATACTTATATATATATAAAAAAAGGGTTGACCAATGATAATCAAGAGAGGGGCAATACATGTACGAGTCAATTCATTCGAGGTCCAGTTTATAAGTTTTGGGGTCCACACATATTTGGCCAATCCTCAGCTGACTATAATGGGCCTCATGGATCCATAGATAGTTAGAAAAAGCTATCAAATTTGTACATAACAAGACCAAATGGCAAGTGGCAGGTAACACATAATCATGGTCAACTCAATAATTTCACTCAATTCATTTTTCCTCTTTAATGGAGAAAAGATTTGAGATATATCCTTTTTAATAATCAAGTCCATTAGCTTGGTTATCCTTAATATAAACACTAGGATTTCGACAATATGATTTCAATTATTCCACAAAATAGATTCCATAAAAAATATATCAAATGACTAATGAGTTATAGTATGCTACAACTGCAATTTATACATTGAAATGGAACAAGGAACTCAAAGCAGGGGCTGTAAATTTAGACAACAACTTTTCCAAACATTCTCTAGTTAATTTATGGATTGGCTATTTCCATAAGATCCCTTGATTGTTAAAGGGGTTTCCAAATTAGAGGTCTAATGAAAACATGTGTGTGTATATATATATATATATATATATAACCCAAGGCCTTTCGGTTTATTATTACAAATCAAAATAAAATAAACATTGAAAATTCCCATCCGGATTCTAAAATACCATGGACTAGAGTTGACATAAAATAGGATACTAGAGTTAACATAGGATACTTATAGATAAAATATCAGAGAAACACAACCAAAGATCGAAAAGTTATAAAAGGAGTTATCAAGGAGTTATCAACAGTGCAAGTTGGAACACTCAAATTACCTTATAAGATTATGAAGTTCAGTCTCCATCAAGTTTCACACAAAAAACAAAAAGTATCTACAGCACACGCCAAAGCACAGATACTAAAAAAAAAAAAAAAAATTCAATTTGAGATTCACAATAGATGTCTCATGGCCTAAAAAATCAGTACATTTTTGTCTCTCCAAATAACAAACAACCAACTTCACTAGAAAAGCAAAACATTATATTCGAGCACTAGGATTTCATCAAATAGGAAGAAACTTAATTATTTCAATGTTTGCCAACCTTCAAAAGGTGTGAATTAACCTCAGCACATGTCTGATGCAAAGTTTCAAGAGGAGCACCACAAGCTTAAACTAACCCCAAGCTATTACAAATGGCACAAAACGTAGGAGAAAACCCGGCAATGACCAAAATCAGCAGTGGCAAAAAATCACACAAAACGTAGGAGAAATTCCCAAATCCCAAAATCGGCAGTGATCCAAAATCACACAAAACGTAGGAGAAATCCCCAAATCTAAATATCAGCATAGACCCAAAATCACACAAAACGTAGGAGAAATTCTTACATTTTCCAGACTGTACAAAACCTTGCGTATTTCCAACCGTAACAGTTTTAAATCTAACATTAATAGAAAATTACTTGAAAATTATACAAGGGAAGTTCGGATTTTGAAGCTGAAATGCTTGAATAGAAGCAAGAAACACTCACAGAAGACGCCAATAGAAACACAGGAACCAGAAAACTACAATAGCAACGCCGAAATCAACATAGGAACCACCCCGAGAGAAAAAAAAAATTAAAAAACATGCAAGAATAGGATACCAAGTATCCGTATGCAAAAAGAAAAAAAGAGAGAAATATGCAAGATGATTACATTTGATTTAGGCGAGGAGAGGTGCAGGTGCTGCGTTGCGAGGGAGGGGAGGGAGAAGAAGACACGAGTCTAAGGGTAAAATCGTTGGGGCAAAGGTGGGATAGGGATATACAGTGGATCCCCATATATGGGTATTTACTGTAGCGCCCCTAAATTTCATCCTCAATTTGGAGATCCGGATGGAGTGTTGTTAAACCATAAAACCCTAAAACTTTTCTCAAAATATAGAGATAGGGAAGTGATGCGGTGCCGGATGCGAGTGTTCTAAGAGTACCTGAGGTATTTTTAGAATACTCCATTACTATTTATTATTTTATTATTATTATTTTTCACCTATTTTTTATTAAAATTTATTAATTTTCAACTACTTTTTACTATTATTCATTACTTTATTTTTAGTTTTCATAACTCTTCTCAACACTTCTTACTACCCAAACCTTTAAGAGTAGTGATACAGTGACAACTCCTCTACCATTCATTTACAATTTATCAATAAAATAATAATTTTTTATAATTTAAATACATCAAATCAAAATCAAAATTAAAAAATATATATTTTAAAAAATATTATTTTATTCTAAGATGGTGGAAAAATAGTGAAATAGTTGTTTTATCATTTCTCAAACTTTAAACTCCAATACTTTTGTTAAGTTTTCATGTGCATTTCTCAACCTTTCTCAACCTTTAAACTCCAGTACTTTCGTTAAGTTGTTGTTAAATGCATCCCATCCCACTTATGTGCATTATTTGATGATATCCTTATATATAGGGCTTTGTGATAGAATATTGGACATAGACTTCAAAGTATGATCAATCGCCTCACCTTATTTGTCTTTTTTCTACGGTCTATATTTTTCTCTTATTTTTTTGTTGTCGCATTATTTTTATTATTGTTTGTAGTACAATGTGACAAATGTAGAATTGTTATAAATTTATTTGTATAACCATACATAGCAATCTTTAGCCACTAATTAAGACCATTAAAACATTAATTAAGATCAATCTTTAGCTACTAATTAAGACCATTGAGCCATCAATTAAGACCTATCTTTAGCCATCAATAGAGACTTAAGTTATACCTTCTCCTTTGTACTCCTATATATATGGGTATCATTCCCTTGTATATGATCAAGTTTTGCATTGAAGAACAACTCTTTCTCTTGCAACATCATCTTTCTCTTGCAATATTATTTCTCTTTTAGTTTCATAACACGTTATCAGTATGGGGTTCTGTTGATTCTGAAGATAGTGGTCTTCTATTTCAAGTAAGTTTTTCAATATATTATTTGCAATCTCCAAGGTGAATATTAAAGATTATATTCCTTATTATTACTTGATAAAATTTTATGTTTATTCACATAGTTTATATACAAGTTCTATTTATTTTTTATACTTGTTATGAATTATTGTTGATAAGATTCATTTTGGAATAGAAATTGAGCATCCCTGAAGGATCGCTCTAAGCCAATAATTTTATTGAATATCTCATAATAAAAGATCTATTGATTCTGTGAGATAGTGTAAATGAGTTATACGTGTACCAAAAGCTCATTATGATTAATGCACCTGAAGTTGCATAATTGAAATTGTGTAGAGAAAAGCCACTAAAGAATATATGTTTAAAATGAACGTCTCAAATGTGCTCCTGAAGTAGCAATATCAAGTGAAAAAGTTCACAATATGTTCTAAATTTATATCTGGTCTTCTAGTGGCTAAGTAAAATAATGAGATTTTATTAAGAAATCATTAGTCACGTCCTACTAGTTATACATCATTCTCTGAAGTGAATGGTATTAGATTTATATCATTCTCAGAAGAGAATGATACATTGTTTTCAAAGAAACCAAGAGATTGGACGTGGTGATGTATATCTTTATAGTACTTCTATGATTTCGGGCCAAAAGCTCGTATTGGAAAAACTATCAACTTTCTCTTTGAGATAATATTATACAACTATTGAATCAAATATTATGATGCATAAAAAATGATATGATTCAAAATATTTGTATGCTTTTCATGATTATCTTGATCATCCGAAATCAATTACGATAAGTCGAATAATTTTCATATGGACGTCTACAAAAGAACCAGAAGATTCTTTTATTATAAAGTTTTCCCACCATGAGCGGAAAGAAAAATTTGCTTGACGTAAATAAAATGAAATAATTCGACATTATCTTAATTATCATAGGTGAACTAGAAGTTCATATGATAATTAATTTATGGATGCAATAAAATAAAAAGGTCTCATATTCTAGCTGCTAAAATTCCAGCGAGGATTGAAGTCCTTGTAGGACAATTAAGAAATTTAGCAGTCTAATGAACATAAGACTTGTCTAAAAGCATGTGAAACCTATTGATACAAAAGATAAAAGTATCCCAAAAGAGAAAAGCACAAACAAAAGAAATTGGTGCTCCTGAAGAGGCCATACCCACAAAACAAGCAATAAGATCCATCCAAACTTTCTGTACAAAATTCTCTCATAATAAAACTCCTGAAGAGTATAATTCTCCTGAAGAGTACCTCTTGAAGAGATTTTTCATGAAATGTCTTCCCTTAAAGAGGGACAGGTACCTAAAAATAATGAGATCTCGATACATTTCATGAGTATTGGAGAAATTCTGGATAGAAATAAAATCGTTGTCGACAACGTATTTTCATATAAGATGGCACTTGACATTACCAAAAGTAATGAAAAAAGTGAGCCAAAAACCGTCGAAGAGTATCGACGTAAAAATATTGGCCAAAAATAGAAAGAAACAACTCCTGTAGAATTGATATCACTAGTAAAATGTGATAGATATGGACTTGTGGTCCAAACACCTAAGAGGTGATACTTGTTGAATATCAGTGGGTATTTGTATAAAGGAAATGAAAATGTGATAAATAAATCACGAGTATGTTTCCTGCAGAAATAATATTAATATATTTTTGAAGTGTATGAAATTATATTGAAGTTTTTTATATGGATTGCATGATTAATTGTATTTTTTATATGAAATTATATATTTTTTGATAGTTACTGAGATTTTGGATTGCATGATTAATTGTATATTTATATGGATCACTAGATATGAAATGCATGAAGCATATAGTCCTGAAGTACTTATTCTATCAAGTTTTAAAAATCCTTATATGATCTAAAACAATCCAAAAACATGTGGAACAAGCTATTTTCCACATATTTTTAGTATCTAGATTAGATTTTATTGCAGTTTATATAAATGATTTAAATGTCATTGATGCTCTAGAAGAGCTCATGAAAACTGCACATATTTGAAATATAAATCAGAAACCTTTTCAGCTTCGAGGGGGAGATGAATGAAATTATTAGTTCTGAAGTATCATCTCTTAAATGTAATTAGTATTTCAGATTCATATTACGGTTTTGTAACAAATGTGCATTATTAAATGAGAAATAAAATAGAGCACACAGTGTAACAGCCCGCTAGAAATTCAATGGTGGCGTAAACTATAACGTAATCTGACACTTCTAACTACCTCAAACAAATAAAATCACATTTCTGGCACTATAGTGAGTGATAAAACTAATTATGTTGACATACTAGAGCTTATGCGATTAGCCGATTCGTAAAAACTTATGGGGTTTTCACGAGATTTCTAATGTCTATAGAAATT
>QGSO01001553.1:0-36487 GCA_011037825.1 Carya cathayensis
AAGATTCGAGGTCGAATAATTTTGAGGAGAGGGGGAATGATGGGCCCCAAGGCGGACCAAGTCTTAAGGATCAATTACAAGATTAAGAGCCACGAAGATCAAGGGAGCAATGCAAGATTTGGTGCAATCCAATTGGGATGAAGCTAGTAAGAGCCCAACACTCATGATGGGCTTGAAAGAAGGAGAACTAGTTTTGATCCAATTTATCTAAGCTATGGAAGACACATGACTTGGGCCTATTATTATTGATGAGCCCCAAGGCGGACCAAGTCTTAAGGATCAATTACAAGATTAAGAGCCACGAAGATCAAGAGAGCAATGCAAAAATTGGTGCAACCCAATTGGGATGAAGCTAGCAAGAGCCCAACACTCATGGTGGGCTTGAAAGAAGAAGAACCAGTTTTCATCCACTTGATCTAAGCTATGGAAGACACATGACTTGGGCCTATTATTATTGAAGGCCATGGACTTATTTATTTCATTAAAACGACTTATTTTATTAGTCATAGGAATTAATCTAGAATGATTGGGCTTCGGGGATGTCCAGCCCATACGCCTTATTTCTTTTAAAATAGGGTTTTTGGGAGGCCTTGTATTTTGGCCAAGGGCTTATTTGGAAAGTTATAACTTTACAAACTAGGGTTTTAGAAGTTACTGTAGCACGGCACTGTTCACGCTATGGTACCCGCGGCTCACTTAGGGTTTTTGGGGATTGTTATTTAAACCACTTGAAGCCTCATTTGAGAAAAAAAAAAGACGTTATTGAAATTGATGAATTTTATTCATTGTGAGTTTAGTTTATCTCTTCTTGTTCTTGATTGAACGTTTGAACTTATCAAAGGTAAATCACAACCTTTGCGGCGTTCTCGTTTGTAATCCGGGTTCTTGAGACAGGTTTTTCAACGGGTCTAGATTTTAATATAATCTAGGTTCTTGAAACGGGTTCTCAACGGGTCTAGATTCTCCATCCATAGACTTGAGTTTGGCTTTCTTGGGTTGGTTTTCCAATATTGTTGTTGGGTCTCAAAGCGAGTCGATTGGGGTTCACATCATTTGGTATCAGAGCCAGTGTGTATGGAGTACGTGAGAAAATATCGTTTCGTAAGTGCTATAGACTAGATTGGTATTTGTTTAGAGAGTATAAACTTTGTGTGCCTACTAGTTTTATGTGTGAGTTGCTTGTGTGTGATAGACATGGAAGTAGTTTGTTGGGTAACCTGGGTGTGCTGAAGATTTTGTGTGTTACATGAACACCTTCGGGCGTATCATTTGCCATTTATTGACGCATTGCATGAACGTTTGTGGCAGTTTCATTTGCCACTCATTGACGCGTTGTATGAACGCTTGTGGGAATATTATTTGGCATTCATTGAGGTTGCATATAATCTGAGTTGTCATTTTGCTGTAAAGAAGAATTTAGGCGTATTGCATGAATACTTTTGGGTGTGTGGTTTGACATTCCTTGAGGTCGCATATAATTGGAATGCTCATTTCGGTGTAAGGAAGGATTTAGATGTGTTTCATGGACGTTTGCGGGAGTATCATTTTCCATTCATTGAATTGTTGCAAGAACGTCTGCGAGAGTATCATTTATCATTATTAGAGTTTGCATTTAAGAAGACCATCACGCATACTACTGTTTCTCATTCATCTTTTGAAGGTGCTTTTGGTTTTAATCCACTTATACATTTTGATTTAATGCATTTACCTGTTGATGACAAAAATAGCTTGGATGGACATTTCCAAATTCTTGATAAAATTAATGATATTTCATATCTAGTGGATCTTCCTGGTAAGTATCATGTGTTTTTGGTTTTTTCAAAGTTACTGATCTTTTTCCGTTTGTTCCAGGTGAAGATTCGAGGTCGAATAATTTTGAGGAGAGGGGGAATGATGGGCTCCAAGGCGGACCAAGTCTTAAGGATCAATTACAAGATTAAGAGCCACGAAGATCAAGGGAGCAATGCAAGATTTGGTGCAATCCAATTGGGATGAAGCTAGTAAGAGCCAAACACTCATGATGGGCTTGAAAGAAGGAGAACTAGTTTTGATCCAATTTATCTAAGCTACGGAAGACACATGACTTGGGCCTATTATTATTGATGAGCCCCAAGGCGGACCAAGTCTTAAGGATCAATTACAAGATTAAGAGCCACGAAGATCAAGAGAGCAATGCAAAAATTGGTGCAACCCAATTGGGATGAAGCTAGCAAGAGCCCAACACTCATGGTGGGCTTGAAAGAAGGAGAACCAGTTTTCATCCACTTGATCTAAGCTATGGAAGACACATGACTTGGGCCTATTATTATTGAAGGCCATGGACTTATTTATTTCATTAAAACGACTTATTTTATTAGTCATAGGAATTAATCTAGAATGATTGGGCTTCGGGGATGTCCAGCCCACACGCCTTATTTCTTTTAAAATAGGGTTTTTGGGAAGGCCTTCTATTTTGGCCAAGGGCTTATTTGAAAAGTTATTATTTTATAAACTACGGTTTTAGAAGTTACTATAGCACTGCACTGTTCACGCTACGGTGCCCGCGGCTCACTTATGGTTTTTGGGGATTGTTATTTAAACCACTTGAAGCCTCATTTGAGAAAAAAAAAAGACGTTATTCAAATTGATGAATTTTATTCATTGTGAGTTGAGTTTATCTCTTCTTGTTCTTGATTGAACGTTGAACTTATCAAAGGTAAATCACAACCTTTGCGGCGTTCCTCCTTTGTAATCCGGGTTCTTGGACAGGTTCTTCAACGGGTCTAGATTTTAATATAATCTAGTTTCTTGAAACGAGTTCTCAACGGGTCTAGATTCACCATCCAAAGACCTGAATTTGGCTTTCTTGGGTTGGTTTTCCAATATTGTTGTTGGGTCTCAAAGCGAGTCGATTGGGGTTCACATCATTTGGTATCAGAGCCAGTGTGTATGAAGTACGTGAGAAAATTTCGTCTCGTAAGTGCTATAGACTAGATTTGTATTTGTTTAGAGAGAATAAACTTTGTTTGCCTACTAGTTTTATGTGTGAGTTGCTTGTGTATGATAGACATGGAAGTAGTTTGTTGGGTAACTTGGGTGTGCTGAAGATTTTTTGTGTGTTACATGAACACCTTTGGGCGTATCATTTGACATTTATTGACGTGTTGCATGAACGTTTGTGGCAGTATCATTTGCCACTCTTTGACGCGTTGTATGAACGCTTGTGGGAATATTATTTGGCATTCATTGAGGTTGCATATAATCTGAGTTGTCATTTTGCTGTAAAGAAGAATTTAGGCGTATTTCATGAATACTTTTGGGTGTATGGTTTGCCATTCCTTGAGGTCGCATATAATTGGAATGCTCATTTCGGTGTAGGGAAGGATTTAGATGTGTTTCATGGACGTTTGCGGGAGTATCATTTTCCATTCATTGAATTGTTGCAAGAACGTCTGCGAGATTATCATTTATCATTATAGAGTTTGCATTTAAGAAGACCATCACGCATACTACTATTTCTCATTCATCTTTTGAAGGTGCTTTTGGTTTTAATCCACTTATACATTTTGATTTAATGCATTTACCTGTTGATGACAAAAATAGCTTGGATGGACATTTCCAAATTCTTGATAAAATTAATGATATTTCATATCTAGTGGATCTTCCTGGTAAGTATCATGTGTTTTTGGTTTTTTCAAAGTTACTGATCTTTTTCCGTTTGTTCCAGGTGAAGATTCGAGGTCGAATAATTTTGATGAGAGGGGGAATGATGGGCCCCAAGGCGGACCAAGTCTTAAGGATCAATTACAAGATTAAGAGCCACGAAGATCAAGGGAGCAATGCAAGATTCGGTGCAATCCAATTGGGATGAAGGCAGTAAGAGCCCAACACTCACGATGGGCTTGAAAGAAGGAGAACTAGTTTTGATCCAATTTATCTAAGCTACGGAAGACACATGACTTGGGCCTATTATTATTGACGAGCCCCAAGGCGGACCAAGTCTTAAGGATCAATTACAAGATTAAGAGCCACGAAGATCAAGAGAGCAATCCAAAAATTGGTGGAACCCAATTGGGATGAAGCTAGCAAGAGCCCAACACTCATGGTGGGCTTGAAAGAAGAAGAACCAGTTTTCATCCACTTGATCTAAGCTATGGAAGACACATGACTTGGGCCTATTATTATTGAAGGCCATGGACTTATTTATTTCATTAAAACGACTTATTTTATTAGTCATAGGAATTAATCTAGAATGATTGGGCTTCGGGGATGTCCAGCCCATACGCCTTATTTCTTTTAAAATAGGGTTTTTGGGAAGGCCTTGTATTTTGGCCAAGGGCTTATTTGGAAAGTTATTACTTTACAAACTAGGGTTTTAGAAGTTACTGTAGCACGGCACTGTTCACGCTATGGTACCCGCGGCTCACTTAGGGTTTTTGGGGATTGTTATTTAAACCACTTGAAGCCTCATTTGAGAAAAAAAAAAGACGTTATTGAAATTGATGAATTTTATTCATTGTGAGTTTAGTTTATCTCTTCTTGTTCTTGATTGAACGTTTGAACTTATCAAAGGTAAATCACAACCTTTGCGGCGTTCTCGTTTGTAATCCGGGTTCTTGAGACAGGTTTTTCAACGGGTCTAGATTTTAATATAATCTAGGTTCTTGAAACGGGTTCTCAACGGGTCTAGATTCTCCATCCATAGACTTGAGTTTGGCTTTCTTGGGTTGGTTTTCCAATATTGTTGTTGGGTCTCAAAGCGAGTCGATTGGGGTTCACATCATTTGGTATCAGAGCCAGTGTGTATGGAGTACGTGAGAAAATATCGTTTCGTAAGTGCTATAGACTAGATTGGTATTTGTTTAGAGAGTATAAACTTTGTGTGCCTACTAGTTTTATGTGTGAGTTGCTTGTGTGTGATAGACATGGAAGTAGTTTGTTGGGTAACCTGGGTGTGCTGAAGATTTTGTGTGTTACATGAACACCTTCGGGCGTATCATTTGCCATTTATTGACGCATTGCATGAACGTTTGTGGCAGTTTCATTTGCCACTCATTGACGCGTTGTATGAACGCTTGTGGGAATATTATTTGGCATTCATTGAGGTTGCATATAATCTGAGTTGTCATTTTGCTGTAAAGAAGAATTTAGGCGTATTGCATGAATACTTTTGGGTGTGTGGTTTGACATTCCTTGAGGTCGCATATAATTGGAATGCTCATTTCGGTGTAAGGAAGGATTTAGATGTGTTTCATGGACGTTTGCGGGAGTATCATTTTCCATTCATTGAATTGTTGCAAGAACGTCTGCGAGAGTATCATTTATCATTATTAGAGTTTGCATTTAAGAAGACCATCACGCATACTACTATTTCTCATTCATCTTTTGAAGGTGCTTTTGGTTTTAATCCACTTATACATTTTGATTTAATGCATTTACCTGTTGATGACAAAAATAGCTTGGATGGACATTTCCAAATTCTTGATAAAATTAATGATATTTCATATCTAGTGGATCTTCCTGGTAAGTATCATGTGTTTTTGGTTTTTTCAAAGTTACTGATCTTTTTCCGTTTGTTCCAGGTGAAGATTCGAGGTCGAATAATTTTGAGGAGAGGGGGAATGATGGGCTCCAAGGCGGACCAAGTCTTAAGGATCAATTACAAGATTAAGAGCCACGAAGATCAAGGGAGCAATGCAAGATTTGGTGCAATCCAATTGGGATGAAGCTAGTAAGAGCCAAACACTCATGATGGGCTTGAAAGAAGGAGAACTAGTTTTGATCCAATTTTTCTAAGCTACGGAAGACACATGACTTGGGCCTATTATTATTGATGAGCCCCAAGGCGGACCAAGTCTTAAGGATCAATTACAAGATTAAGAGCCACGAAAATCAAGAGAGCAATGCAAAAATTGGTGCAACCCAATTGGGATGAAGCTAGCAAGAGCCCAACACTCATGGTCGGCTTGAAAGAATGAGAACCAGTTTTCATCCACTTGATCTAAGCTATGGAAGACACATGACTTGGGCCTATTATTATTGAAGGCCATGGACTTATTTATTTCATTAAAACGACTTATTTTATTAGTCATAGGAATTAATCTAGAATGATTGGGCTTCGGGGATGTCCAGCCCACACGCCTTATTTCTTTTAAGCTATGGTTTTTGGGAAGGCCTTCTATTTTGGCCAAGGGCTTATTTGAAAAGTTATTATTTTATAAACTACGGTTTTAGAAGTTACTATAGCACTGCACTGTTCACGCTACGGTGCCCGCGGCTCACTTATGGTTTTTGGGGATTGTTATTTAAACCACTTGAAGCCTCATTTGAGAAAAAAAAAAGACGTTATTCAAATTGATGAATTTTATTCATTGTGAGTTGAGTTTATCTCTTCTTGTTCTTGATTGAACGTTGAACTTATCAAAGGTAAATCACAACCTTTGCGGCGTTCCTCCTTTGTAATCCGGGTTCTTGAGACAGGCTCTTGAAGATTTGCTACGGGCATGTGTCTTAGATTTCAAGGAAAGTTGGATAAAATACTTACCATTGGTTGAATTTGCCTACAATAATAGTCACCAAGAGAGCATCAATGCGGCACCATATGAAGGTTTGTATGGGCGCAAATGTAGATCGCCCCTTTATTGGGATGAGGTTGGTGAGAAAAAGATGCTGGGCCCTGACTTAGTTCAAAATATGCAAGAAAAAGTAGCTATCATTTGAAAGAGGCTTGCCCTAGCTCAAGAGAGGCAAAAGAAATATGCCGATCGTAGAATAAAGGAGCTGTACTTTGAAGTAGGAGACAAAGTATTCTTACGGGTAGCTCCAATGAAAGGAGTTATGAGATTAGGCAAGAAAGGCAAATTAACCCCAAGATACATTGGCCCATTTGAGATTCTTGAAAAGATAGGAGCAGTGGCTTATCGACTTGCTTTACCCCCAGAGTTTTCAGTCATGCATGATGTTTTCCATGTTTCCATGCTTCGAAAATATGTGCATGACCCTACACACGTGTTGGATTATACACCTCTCCAAGTGCATAAAGATTTTTCATACGAGGAAGCACCAGTCCGGATTTTAGATCGGGAGGTTCGAGTACTTCGCAATAAAACCATTCCGATGGTTAAAGTGCTTTGGAAACATCACTCTGAGCAAGAGGCAACCTGGGAACATGAGGATGACGTGAGGATTAAATATCCCACTCTTTTTCTTTATGGTACGTTCAATCTCGAGGACGAGATTATTTTAAGGCGGGGAGAGTTGTAATACCCGAGTCTTACTACATGGGTCTTTACGTCATTTTATTTTATTCCTTAAGTTAAATATGTTCATGTAAATATTTTTATTATTTTATTAATTCAATTTATTTTATTCTAAGATGGGTGTGTTTTTATTTTATGTGAATTATTAAAATAAGTTGAGATCATGATTTTAATACCTTGAATATATTTTCTCTTAAGTCCTTAACTTTAAATTATTTATGAATTTGGCTCAATGATTTTACACCATTGGATATAGTAGTTGGAGGGAATAATCTTTTTAAACTTAAACCTAGCCATCCAAACCATGCTTTTTGGATAAGTTTTGACTAGTCTAGTAATTCCTTCTCCTTCCCGTTGGTTGCTTTGATAGGATAAGCTTCATTGAATTAATTATGGATTTGGCCACTAAACCTACACCATTGGATGGTGGTAGGTATGAGCATTATCTTCCCAAATTTAATCTAAGTCGTCCAACATCCACCTAACCAAGATAAGCTTTGAGAACATTTTTTTTCCTAGTGCTTTCCGTAAGCTAAAGGCCAAGAGCTTGTCTCTTCTTATCATTTCCTCAAGCTAGAGTCGACCATCACTCCCTCTCCTTCTTCTTTCATCTACCAACTTAAGAGAAAAAGGCAAGGTTCCTTCTATCATACAAACCATGTGAATTCCTAAAAAAAAAAGAGAAGGAAGAAAATTATTTCTTTTTCAAGTATTCTACATCTTTTCCCTACCACTTTGAAGTTTCTTATAGTTGGGAATTTTCAAGTGCTTTCATCTTTCAAGAAGTGAAGGAAATAGGGGTAAGAGGTTCCTAACTTATTTCTTAGTATAGATGATATATGGGTTTTGAAATACATAAACCATCCTATATATATATGTTCTGTTTTAAGTGATTAAACACATGAAAGTTGTTTTAATATTCTGTTTTTGTGTATATATATGTATATGTTCTGTTTTGAGTGATTAAACACATGAAAGTTGTTTTAATATTCTGTTTTGTATATGTATATATATATATGTGCTCTGTTTTAAGTGATTTAAAATGCATAGATGGGGTTGTTTTAATATTATGTTTTCTTCTATAAGAGGCTAGATGTATTAAGATTATTTTGGCTATATGTAATCTTATAAATTTGTTTAAAATGGGGTGTTAAGTGATTTAATTATAGACTTGAACTAAAGGAGTTGAATTACTTAAAGGATTATTTTAGTTATTTCCTATGTTATGCCTTACTAAATAAAATGTGTTAACTAGGTTAATTATCTTCCTATATTATTCTTGTAAGGAATTGTTGAGAGGGTAGTCATTGAAGTAACATTAAGGGTAGAAAACGACATTAGGTTTATAATATTTTAGTTTATCGTTAAGTGGAGGTTTAATGGATGTTGGATGAGTATTAACACACTTGTTATTTATTGGATTAGGATTCACTAAAGTTGAAGAGATTTCAACGGGTCGAGGTAAGTAGCTTCATACCATGCGCCTACGCCAAGTCCTCTTGTGGAAGAATATTTCTCTATCTCTTTCCAAACGTTCCTCTAATTAAAGAATAAATGAATTTATATTATGTACAAGTCTTTCTTGGTAGCCCCTGTTAAGCACCCTATTAATTATAATTGTTTGTATGTGTATATAGTAATGCATGCACGTAGATTCTAAGTCATGGAACTTTCATACATGCTCCTTGAAATAACTAAGGTTCTATTTATATGTAAGCATGACATGAAATGCTAATTTCCAAAATAAATGCATATGCATTGAACTAAGAAAGATAATGAAAATGATTGATTTCAAAGAAAGAAAAGAATGGAATGAAGGTTAATGTATGAAAATATGTAATGGCCATATGAAGGAAAGGGTAGCAAAGAAATGGGCAGATTGCAATGCCGGGTAAGTAGTACTGGTTGTGCACCCAGTGCTGCTCCCTGACAGAAAGGGGTTCCTAACCTATGGCCACGGGTGGAATCCAGGTCCAATAGGACCGCTAACCCCAAACACACGGGGCGTAATAGTGTGTTGGCCAAAAGAAAGTGAAAGATTAAATTTAGTGTATGCATGAAGATATGATATATAAGTATGTATGAAAATAAGAAATAAAGATTTGGCATAAAAGTATGAAGTGAGTATATACATGATAGTAAGAAGTAAGTGTATGCACGATGTTATAAAGAAAGTATATGCATGGAAGTATTGTCAGAGTTAGTATTGGTTTATGGATGCATGTTTTCAACAGAAAGAACTATATACTTATTAAGTTAACAGCATGATGTACTGCTTACTGAGTATTAGACTCATTTTGTGTTTATGTTTTTAAACGTCCAGGTACAGATGAATCTGCTGAGGAGTTGGGTAGTGCTGAGGAGGGAGAGGCTGATGTTTAGTAGTCCCTGGATAGTTTGGTTCTTTATAATGTGTGTTTTATGGTGAGGTTATAGAAACTTATCTTGTTTAAAGTTAGTAGGAACTGAGTTCCTTTTTATTTAAAGTTGTTATGTTAAATAAATGGATGACGGACTCAGAGAGTCCTTTGTAAAGAAATGTAAAGGTATGTCTATTAGATGTTTCTTTCAGGAAAAAAAATATATTTAATAAAATAATAATAATAATAATACTAATAACAATATGGGCATTCATTTAGAAATAAATTTACTGATATAATAGGAAAAAGAACAGGTACGAGATCACAGACTCGCTCTTGATAGGGTGGGGTTGTGACATTTTCGAATATTGTTGTTGGGTCTCAAAGCGAGTCTATTGGGGTTCACATCATTTGGTATCAGAGCCAGTGTGTATGGAGTACGTGAGAAAATATCGTTTCGTAAGTGCTATAGACTAGATTGGTATTTGTTTAGAGAGAATAAACTTTGTGTGCCTACTAGTTTTATGTGTGAGTTGTTTGTGTGTGATAGACATGGAAGTAGTTTGTTCGGTAACTTGGGTGTGCTGAAGATTTTTTGTGTATTACATGAACACCTTTAGGCGTATCATTTGTCATTTATTGACGTGTTGCATGAACGTTTGTGGCAGTATCATTCGTCACCTATTGACGCGTTGTATGAACGCTTGTGGGAATATTATTTGGCATTCATTGAGGTTGCATATAATCTGAGTTGTCATTTTGCTGTAAATTCTTCAGGCGTATTGCATGAATACTTTTGGGCGTGTGGTTTGCCATTCCTTGAGCTCGCATATAATTGGAATGCTCATTTCGGTGTAAGGAAGGATTTAGATGTGTTTCATGGACATTTGCGGTAGTATCATTTTCCATTCATTGAATTGTTGCAAGAACGTCTGCGAGAGTATCATTTATCATTATTAGAGTTTGCATTTAAGAAGACCATCACGCATACTACTATTTCTCATTCATCTTTTGAAGGTGCTTTTGGTTTTAAACCACTTATACATTTTGATTTAATGCATTTACCTGTTTATGACAAAAATAGCTTGGATGGACATTTCCAAATTCTTGATAAAATTAATGATATTTCATATCTAGTGGATCTTCCTGGTAAGTATCATGTGTTTTTGGTTTTCTCAAAGTTACTGATCTATTTCCGTTTGTTCCAGGTGAAGATTCGAACTCGAATAATTTTGAGGAGAGGGGGAATGATGGGCCCCAAGGCGGACCAAGTCTTAAGGATCAATTACAAGATTAAGAGCCACGAAGATAAAGGGAGCAATGCAAGATTTGGTGCAATCCAATTGGGATGAAGCTAGCAAGAGCCCAACTCTCATGATGGGCTTGAAAGAAGGAGAACTAGTTTTGATCCAATTTATCTAAGCTACGGAAGACACATGACTTGGGCCTATTATTATTGATGAGCACCAAGGCGGACCAACTCTTAAGGATCAATTACAAGATTAAGAGCCATGAAGATCAATGGAGCAATGCAAAAATTGGTGCAACCCAATTGGGATGAAGCTAGCAAGAGCCCAACATTCATGGTGGGCTTGAAAGAAGCAGAACCAATTTTGATCCACTTGATCTAAGCTATGGAAGACACATGACTTGGGCCTATTATTATTGAAGGCCATAGACTTATTTATTTCATTAAAATGACTTATTTTATTAGTCATAGGAATTAATCTAGAATGATTGGGCTTCGGGGATGTCAAGCCCACACGTCTTAATTCTTTTAAACTAGGGTTTTTGGGAAGGCCTTGTATTTTGGCCAAGGGCTTATTTGGAAAGTTATTATTTTACAAACAAGGGTTTTAGAAGTTACTACAGTACCCGCGGCTCACTTAGGGTTTTTGGTGATTGTTATTTAAAACACTTGAAGCCTCATTTGAGAAAAAAAAAAGACGTTATTGAAATTAATGAATTTTATTCATTGTGAGTTGAGTTTATCTCTTCTTGTTCTTGATTGAACGTTTGAACTTATCAAAGGTAAATCACAAACTTTGCGGCGTTCCTGCTTTGTAATCCGGGTTCTTGAGACAGGTTCTTCGACGGGTCTAGATTTTAATATAAGCTAGGTTCTTGAAACGGGTTCTCAACGGGTCTAGATTCTCCATCCATAGACTTGAGTTTGGCTTTCTTGGGTTGGTTTTCGAATATTGTTGTTGGGTCTCAAAGCGAGTCGATTGGGGTTCACATCATTTGGTATCAGAGCCAGTGTGTATGGAGTACGTGAGAAAATATCGTTTCGTAAGTGCTATAGACTAGATTGGTATTTGTTTTGAGAGAATAAACTTTGTGTGCCTACTAGTTTTATGTGTGAGTTGCTTGTGTGTGACAGACATGGAAGTAGTTTGTTGGGTAACTTGGGTGTGCTGAAGATTTTTTGTGTGTTACATGAACACCTTTGGGCGTATCATTTGCCATTTATTGACGTGTTGCATGAACGTTTGTGACAGTATCATTTCCCATTCATTGACGCGTTGTATGAACGCTTGTGGGAATATTATTTGGCATTCATTGAGGTTGCATATAATCTGAGTTGTCATTTTGGTGTAAAGAAGAATTTAGGCGTATTGCATGAATACTTTTGGGTGTATGGTTTGCCATTCCTTGAGGTCGCATATAATTGGAATGCTCATTTTGGTGTAAGGAAGGCTTTAGATGTGTTTCATGAACGTTTGTGGGAGTTTCATTTTCCATTCATTAAATTGTTGCAAGAACGTCTGCGAGAGTATCATTGATCATTATTAGAGTTTGCATTTAAGAAGACCATCACGCATACTACTATTTCTCTCATTCATCTTTTGAAGGTGCTTTTGGTTTTAATCCACTTATACATTTTGATTTAATGCATTTACCTGTTGATGACAAAAATAGCTTGGATGGACATTTCCAAATTCTTGATAAAATTAATGATATTTCATATCTAGTGAATCTTCCTGGTAAGTATTATGTGTTTGCTATTTTCAATGTTACTGATCTTTTTCCGTTTGATCCAGGTGGAGATTCGAGGTCGAATCATTTTGAGGAGAGGGGGAATGATGGGCCCCAAGGTGGACCAAGTCTTAAGGATGAATTACAAGATTTAAAGCCATGAAGATCAAGGGAGCAATGCAAGATTTGGTGCAATCCAATTGGGATGTAACTAGCAAGAGCCCAACACTCATGATGGGCTTGAAAGAAGGAGAACTAGTTTTTTTTTTCAACCCTAGAACAATGAATCCCTAGAATTAACAATACAATAAATAAAAGATAGAATCAGACCTAATTGGAAACCGAGCCATGAATACCCAATTATGTGAGCCTCAATGGACTCGTTTTGAGACCAAACAACAATATTGGAAAAACAACCCAGGAAAGCCAAACTCAAGTCTATGGATGGAGAATTTAGACCCGTTGAGAACTCGTTGTAAGAACGTAGATTATATTAAAATCTAGATCCGTTGAAATTTCGTTTCAAGAACCCAAATTACAAGGAGGAATTCTGCAAAGGTTGTGATTTACCTTTGATAAGTTCAAAAGTTCAATAAAAAATAAGAGGAGAAAACTCACTCACAATTAAAATTCAAAATAAATGTCTGCCTCTGGAGTGGCTGGTTATACATCCTTTAAATACCCTCCCCAAAACATGATAAAACCCTAGACTAAACTTTGAGGCCCTTTCTCTAAAAAATGCCCCTTTAGTGAACAATAGCCACGCGACTGTAGCATGAACAGTGTCATGCTACAATAACTTCTAAACCGTAGTTCAAATAGTATTTTTCCAAATAAGCCATTGGCCAAAATATAAGGCCTTCCCAAAAACCCTACTTCATAAGAAATAAGACATATGTGGGCTAAGCATCCTCAAGCCCACTTATTCTAAACTAATAATTAAAATCCTTTATTAAACAAATTGAAAGCCTTAATATCTAAAGGCCCCATCTCTAAGTCAAGTCTTCCACAGCTTGTGTGGCGCCCCCAAAATCCCCACGTACGGAAAACGGGGAATTCGAGGCGCCCGGATGGTGACATCACGGGTCACCACCCTATCGAAGAGTGCCAAGTGTGTGCAAGCGACAAATGTGCACAAGAAGATACGCAGCGGATAGCAAAGTCAAATACTAAGTACCAGAATTTTTTCTTAAATAAAATACAAACGGTTCAAAGGTACAGAATAAAATATTACATGATATAAATATTGTTTTAAAACCAAGTACAAAGCATAACTTCAAATCAGAACTCCGGCGGAGCCGCATCCTCGGGCTCAGCCTCCTCCTCCTCCTCGAACGCTGCATCAAAATCTACGGTACCAAAAATGGTGCCGCAGGTAAGTAAAATCCAAACACCACTAGATAAAAGCATATTAAACTCAAACAACATGCATGAATGAATGTCAATGCTCCAAAACTCATAAATCATATTTTCCACGCACGCCAAAAACCCATCTGGCTTAAAAACATAACCTTTAAAACCAAGCCTCGCCATTATCCCAGATAATGGCCCAAACCACCATTTTCCCCGAAAATGGATCACAAGACCATCGCCATTTTCCCAGAAAATGGCCCATATCCGAAAACCATGAAAACCAACCAATTATGCATGCACCATGATCTCCCCTAGGGATCATCCGCACACTCTGGCTCTGTGCCACACCGCAGGTAACGTCTACGCGTGTGACACCTACACGAGCGATGCCCAGACTCGCGCCTCCAACTCGCGCGTACCTGGCCAGGCCATCCTCTAGTCCCCGCCACTAAAAGGACCACGGAGTCGACACGACAGCGTTACCGTATCGTGCGATCCGGTCGTCGCCCGGCGACAACCCAGGGGATGTCACTCAGTATTATCCACTCCCGAGTGACCAGAGGAGCTCCACCGAGATAATAACCCATCCCGGCTTGGGCTCGTGATACGCACACTCCCAAAAATCATTTACGCCAATAAAACATGATTTTTCCAATAAAATAAAATACAAGTGCATGCATCATGTAAATGCCAATTTCAATGCTCGACAAATAAATTCAACCATAGCACAACAAATCAAGCAACTCCGTCCTCCATCCATCCGACCCCCGAACTCCTCGGACTCAGTCCGGAATCAGCGAACCAACCAAATAATTTATTGAAAGAGTAAAATACATTTAAATCTAAAAGTAGCGTTTGGAAAATACTTACAGCGCTATATAGGATTTTTAGAAGGTTCGGCGCGAAGCGAACGGCGATGCGAAAGCAACGTAACAGTGCAAATGCACTGTTCCCGTGGGTCGCAAAATACCCACTTTTGACCGGGGACAAACCAAGACACCAAATTGATAGGGAATGGTCTAGAGATGTTTATGAAGCTAGTGGAAGTGAGTTTTGGCCGTGGGTGGCGGCGAAAACGCCGGTAGGGGCGGAAAAAGGGCAAATCGGAGTTGAGCTCGTGGGAGCCGCTCCGGTGACCGTTTGAGGCCGGGGATGGGTGGGTTAGGTCGGCAAGGAGTAGGGGAAGAAGTGGTGAAGAGGTGGTGGCCGGAGGTGGAGCGACGGCGGCGGATCGAGCTTAAAGCAGTGCGGCTTGTTGGGCGTTTTCCGGCCAAACGGCCGGCCGGTTGGGGCTGGGAGTTGGAGGGGATGATCACCGGCCAGAGGGGAGTCGACCGGTGGTGTGGCGTCAGGCACGACGCCGGCGAACGGCGGGGCTGGGCTGGAGGCCGGCGGACGCGTGGGTGAGGAGAGAGAGAGAAAGAGAGGAACGCGGGGAGAGAGAGAGCCGAACGGGAGAGGGAAAAAAAAGGAAAAAGAAAAAAAGAAAAAGGGAAAAAAGAAAAAGAAGAGGAAAAGAAAAGAAAAAAGAAAAAGATAGAAGGAAATTAATGAGGTCCAGTCCTCACGTCGGAAGTCCAAAGACTGATCAGCCGAAAACTGTAAAAACATAAAACGATTAAAATAAATTAACACTACATCAAATAAATAAATAAACCCCAATAAAATATTTTAAACACATTAATAAACTAAAATAAAATAAATAAATAGTAAAAACCAACTATTTAAATTTTTAAAACCAAAAACAAGCCAAAATAAATTAAATCACAATTTAAATCTGACAACCTATAAAATCCATTTAAAACTCGATAATTTAAAATAAAAGCACTATAAAATATTTAATTAAATTAAAATATTCTTTCAGTGAAAATACACATAAAAGCGGGTCATCACAGCTTGGATCAAAGCTGGTTCTTCTTCTTTCAAGCTCATCTTGTGTGTTGGGCTCTTGCTAGCTTCTTCCCAAATGCTTTGTACTAATTCTTGCATTGCTTCCTTGATCTTCTTGGCTCTTGATCTTGTAACTGGCCCATCTGGAACTTGCAAAAAAATCTTTAAGAGTAGGCCCACCTTGGTTCCCATCACTTATGAACCCGTCTGGTGGATGGGGAGAGACTAGGACCAAATGGCTTAGATGTCGTAACGGATTGACTCTCTCAGCCACACAGTTTAGCTTGAGTCGAGCTAGGTAGCCGAGTAGCATCAACACATTAGATTTTTCCAACTCCTCTTTGAGTCACATTCGTATCCATGAGGGAGATCCCTAGTTTGGGAGCAAAGAGATTAGATAGTGGAGGTTCCACGGGGAGAGATTTAACACTTTTTATGACTTAGAGGAGGATGAGTTCTATTACCTCCTACGACGAGATGACAAAAGATGATGCTAAGAGACCCCCCTTGAGCCTAGAGCCATACCATAGTCGGTGAGTGTGACGCCCCCAAATTTCGCTTGGGATTGAACGGACATTTGAAGCGTCGAGACATGCAACACAAGGTTACCTGCCCCCGTTCATGACATATAAGATGCAATGTTCCTAACATGCATCTAGCATTATGCAATATTCGCAGCGGATAATCTTTTTCTTTAGCAATACTATGCACCAAACTAAATATATCCCAAATACTTGAAACATAATTCATACATAAAGGCATACTAAAAAGCCGTGATCACCACACTAGTCTAAAATGGTTGTGATCAAAAGAATACTTGAGATACAACTCCAAAAGTACAAGTATTAACCTAAGTTAAATACTATACCATCATCAACATCGCACCGTGGCCTAGTCGACCGTATTCAGTTGGTCAGATTCCAATTCTCCTTTGGGTCCTGTAACAAGATCTACCATTCGGGGGGAATGGTAGTTGGGACTACCACAGTGAGATTTGATTACAAATCTCAGTAAGTTAACATAAAACTTATACACAGGTTAAAAATGCATGCATGGCAGTAAAAGCATAAATGCATAATTATAGTCATACATAAACATAGTATAACTTGACATATAGCATGACTTAACCAGAACTTAAGCGTGAACTGAACTTGACTTAACATGGCATGAACTTAAGCTTAAAACATAACATGAACAATCAACATAACATGAACGTGAAACATAACATGGACATGAACATAACATAACATGAACGTGAGCTTGAACGTATCATAAACGTGAACATAACATGATGTGAACATGAACTTGGAACATAACATGAACATGAACATAACATGTACGTGAGCATAACATAACATGAACTTGATCTGAAACTTGACTTAACATAAACTTGGAATCTTATTTAATTGTCTTGATTAATAACGTGCATTAATACGTACTCCACAGTTGTTGTGGCCCCACGTATTCAAGTAACATAAAACATAATACGTACTCCACAGTTGTTGTGGCCCCACGTATTCTACATGTCACAATTGCTGTGTCTCATGTAGTGTATGCTCCACAGTTGTTGTGGCCCCATACTTCATGCTCCACAGTTGTTGTGGCCCCATGAATTCACATAACATAAAATATAATACGTACTCCACAGTTGTTGTGGCCCCACGTATTCTACATGTCACAATTGCTGTGTCTCATGTAGTGTATGCTCCACAGTTGTTGTGGCCCCATACTTCATGTAACATAAAATATAATACGTACTCCACAGTTGTTGTGGCCCCACGCATTATAAGTAACATAAATATAATACGTACTCCACAGTTGTTGTGGCCCCACGCATTATAAGTAACATAACATTAAATATAATACGTACTCCACAGTTGTTGTGGCCCCACGCATTATAAATAACATAAAATATAATACGTACTCCACAGTTGTTGTGGCCCCACGCATTATAAATAACATAAAATATAATACGTACTCCACAGTTGTTGTGGCCCCACGCATTATAAATAACATAAAATATAATACGTACTCCACAGTTGTTGTGGCCCCACGCATTATAAATAACATAACATAAATATAATACGTACTCCACAGTTGTTGTGGCCCCACGCATTATAAGTAACATAAATATAATACGTACTCCACAGTTGTTGTGGCCCCACGCATTATAAGTAACATAAAATATAATACGTACTCCACAGTTGTTGTGGCCCCACGCATTATAAATAACATAAAATATAATACGTACTCCACAGTTGTTGTGGCCCCACGCATTATAAATAACATAAATATAATACGTACTCCACAGTTGTTGTGGCCCCACGCATTATTATAACATAACATGTCTTATCTTTCTTAATGCATGTGATATTATTTAATATCATATACTTTTCTAACATGGCGTATACTTGTAAATGGCATAATATGATTTAATCATAAACATTTCATGGCATACATGTATCATATGGCATACTTAACATGGCATACTTATAACATACATCATTGTATGGCAGAAAAGATTATTTAACAGATAATTATTCATGAGAGATTAAATCATACGTAACAGATAAACATGTAATGACATAGCATGACATGGCATATACGATAACATACATACATAAATTGTAGTTCTCTTACCCATCACACATACACAATAAACTGATAGTAAGTTAGAGGCTAACTTACCTCGATCGTCGCGTTCTATGAGAATAGAGCGCGAGACACGAGGAACTGCACAACAGCTGGAAGAGGAACACTCGAGTCCTTAAGATTTTCACTTCTGAACTCAATTGCCATATTGTAAGCACTTGCAACACCACGGCCAACTTGAGGTTTCACTATACTCGGAAGAGATAAATTGACTTCAGAAAGCCTTTGCACTAAAACAAGTTCATTAAAATTATCAATAACAACCAAACAAACAACTCATTTCTCAATCCATATACTCTTAGCCATAGTCAACCACAAGATGACACCAGTCATCCCGGACTATAATCCATATCATCACTGCTTCGGGACACTGTCATACAGTTTCCCAACATTACACCATACGCTCCACACTTCTCTGCTACGCCATTCAACCCTTCGTGACACGCCATCCGATGTATCACGACTTAATACAGAGTACACTCACGTGAACTCTCTTCCATCCACACTACAATACCCATCACTGCGATACACGTCTCACGGTGCATCGCTACGCGACACGGAGTACGCGCTACGCGTACTTCCTTCGCTACAACTCTCATCAACACGATGCACATCACACGATGCATCGCCATACAACACGGAGTACACTACATGCGTACTCCCTTCCTTCTACGACACACATCACTACAGTGCACGTCGCGCGGCGCGTCGCTGCATTACACAGAATACGCTACACGCGTATTCTCTTCACACAACCCGCCGTATCACATCTACGGCATCCATCTCACGCCTATACTTCACAGCACAGTCCACAAAATACACAATCAAACGCAACACTTCACAACCACACTTCGCTTCACAACTACGCAACGAATTCCACAAATACAACTACACAATCCACAAACCAACCAACTAACTATTTTAAACGTAAAATAACTAGAGATAGAAGGTTATACCATCGACGGGATAACCCGTGCGTCGCTCGTTGTTCGTCACGAACATGCGTCGGAGGAACGTACGTGGCGGCGTACGGTGGCTGTCCACCACATAAAGTGGTAGTTTGGGCTTGAGAAAGGCTAGGCGTGGTCTTGGAAGACTCATGATTTTACAGCTGTCGGTGAAGAACAAATTACGTGATTTACGGAAAAGATAATCTATACGCGTGATTCCAGATGAGGGTAAAGACGAGAGAGATGTGATTGCTGTCGGGAAATAATCCAAAACTGATAATTTTAGCGGGCTGTTACAGTGAGTCACAGTTAACTTTTGATTGATGCATGTCTTACTTTTACTGTAACCTTGATTTCGAGGTTGAAATCTTGTTTTAAGGGGGAGAGGATGTAACACCCCGCCTAATTACCTATTAGGTTAACCTTTAATAGCCCTTAGAATAATTTTATAATTTTGGGCTTTATATATATATATGTATATTTATTTTTTTAGCATAAGAATTATTATTATAATTTATTTTATTTATTATTTTTTGTTAGACTTGTTTTACCTATTAGACTATAGTGTCATTAATGGATAAGCTTGAGGGTTAAGATTGAACGGTTTAATAAGCAAGTCCATTAGTGCTTAACTTAAGGCCCTTAGAACCTTTAGAGTATTTTGGGCCAAGACTTAGAAGCCTTAAACCAAGCCTTATAAGAGTTTAAGTCTTGGTGGGTTAGCCTTTTGGGCCTAACTTGGTGTTTGGTTTGACCCATGGTCTTTGTGGATCTTGATGTAACGCCCCAGTCCCGCATGGATTGGAGAGTTACTTCGTGTAATTTAAAATTCACACTTCATCAATATATTTACAGGCTCCAAAATATAAAGTGGTTAGAATACTACAAAATCTCTTAATAAAATCTGCCAATCCTCATAAATCTTGTATTAGTAATCCACTATGCTTAAATAATCATCTCATCCATGCTCCATAATCCTGATCCTTAGTTGAACTATTCCTAAATCATCTGAAAAATGTTGTGGAGATAAAGCGTGAGTTATCAATGATTGAGCCGAAATATTACATATTTTAGATATTTAAAACCAATGTATTTTAAATTCCTCATGACATTATTATTGGTTTTGATGGAAAAATAGTTAATAAGCATAAATTCAAGTTGTAATTTTTAAATTAATTAATATCATGTTTATGCTTAATTTTATAACTATGGTTTAATTGGACAATATTTCCTCACATATATAATATATTTTTAATAATCTATTTTTTCTTGTTAATTTATTTCGAGTGTTATTTCCTTATTTTCAGTTTAAATAAAATTCAAAGGAAATCTGATTCTGAGCCACGGCGCATGCTATATGAGTTTTTCAAAGCAGTGGATTTGGGCAGCCGAAAATGTTGAAAGAATTGTCGGAATGAAAATCATGGAGCACGTCGAATGAAGAACCATCGGCAATTGTTATTTCTTTCATCTTTTGGGGTAAATTCTTACCAAAAGTTGGAGTTGACGTGAGAAGTAGGTGGGGAATTTGAAGAGAGAATGTAGAGACGTGTTGGAGTTTTTGTGCTTGATTAAATGGAAGAGATAGAGACGTGGGGGAGTTGAGTTTCATTCAGGAGGTTGGAGTTAAGAAAGAGAAAATTCGGTGCTTGATTGAGAAAAAGAGTGTGTCGGCTGGATTAATAGGAGAAAGTTGCACCTCAAAGTAGAAAACACAGCAGCAGAAATTGAAGAAACAAATGCAAAGTATCCCACGGCAGAAGCAAAGCACACATGCACATGCAGAAAATAAAAGATATACATGCAGAAAAGCTGGAACATGCACATGCAGAAAATAAAAGAAACACATGTAGAAAATAAAAGGGAAGCAAAGCTAGAACATGCACATGTAGTCCACGGATGCAGAAAATGAAGAAACAGAAATGCAGAAAACAGCAGCAGCACATGCATGACAGCAACTCACGGCACCTCCTGCAGAAAATGAAGAAACACATCTATGGACAACACATGCAGAACATGGACAGCAGCAGAATAAAAACAGCAGCAGAAAAAAAAAACAGCAGCAGAAAAAAAAACAGCAGCAGAATTTCTACCAAAAACTCGGCACAAGCAGTGAAGAAAACACATGCAGAAAAATCAAAAACACATGCAGAAATGCAGTGCAACTCACGGCAAACCAGAAATGCAGAAACAGCAAGAGCACCTGCAGAAAATTCACAACACTCATGCAGGAAAATACGAATAGTTCACTTGCACATGCAGCTTACACTCAGCACATGAAACAGAAAGTTAAAGCTCAGCAAGCACACGTGCAGAAGGAAATCAAGAAGCACATGCAGAAGCAAAAATAGTTCACACTCACGGTTCACATGCAGAAAACAGAAAATGAAAAATAAAAGCAAAAGCAGCAACTTGCAGCAGAAAATTTGGACTTACGGCAGAAAAAGAAAAAAAACAACACATGCATCACTCAACTCACACATGCAAAAAGCAGAAAAGTTGGACAGCTTACAACTCACAGCAGCAACAACTTACATGCAGCAGAATTTCCACCGAAAACATATACAGCATACATCAGTTCAGCAAAGCAGAAAATAGAAAATCACACATGCTGGAGCCCACAGCACATGTAGCACACGGCAAGATGCAGAAAAAAAAACAGATGCAGAAAACAAACATCACGGCTGGAATTCATGCACCGAAAACATGCATAAATCACGGACAGAAAATGAGAGGGCAGCAAACACACAAGCTGACCTATAAAACTAAGGGGCTGGAAGGTAAGAAAGAACAAACACACAGAGAAATTACTCTGCACTAGACATTGAAGCAGCACTTGTTTTGTTGGTTTCTTTTTATTTTTGTTTTCATTTCAGACTTGAAAAAAGAGCAGCACTTGTTTTATTTTTCTGCATTCAATTTGTTTTGTTGTTGTTTTCCATACCTAAACTAAGTGTTTTGAATTCATTTTCCTTTTCAGTTGCTGGTTTAGACGCAAGATATACTTGTTTTCATTTTTCTGCTTTATGTTTTATTTTGTTCGGTGTATTTTTCTGAAGTTTACGTAGAGCTAGTTTGTTTTCTGTTTTCATTTCAGATTAAAGGGATTGGTTTTGAGTTTATTTATTTCCTTTTTCTTGTATTCATTCTTGGGAGGTTGCAGAAAAAAATTTCAGTTTGTTTCTTGTTTCTTTCTCTGTTTTTCTTTCTTCCGGCAGTGTCTATTTATTAGTCATTCGGTTTTCATTCTCTTTTATTTTGCTTAGTAGCTTCTTCTTTCTTTTCATTTACAGATATTTTTTTATGTTGGCAGCTCATTAATTTTTTTTATTTTCGTTTAGCATCTTTGATTTTCTTCTAGGTTGTAACTCTAGTTCTTCTTCTTATTTTTTTGCTCTTTCGTTTACATTATAGCTTACATTTGGTTTTTGTAGCAGGCGGCTAGGTAGCTTATTGAATTTTATTTTCATAGTTTTATTTTAATTTGCTTGCTATAGTTGTTCGGCTAGTGGGCAGCTATGATTTTTCTAATTATATGTTAATTTCTTCTATTGTTAGTTTAGAGGTGGCAGTTTCATTTTAGTTTTCTTAGTTTATTTATTTATATAGTCTGGTTTGTTTTATTGATTAGTAGAGTGAGGAAAGAATGGAGAGGGAGTTTTTAACTTTTATCTCCTCTTTCATTTTATGTTCTTGTGCTATTTTCGTGTATTTTATTTTTGTTACAGACAATGTTTATTTAATTTTCATAACTTTGTGTTGAACCTTTAATTTGGGGTTTTTCAATATTTAGTACATGTTTGTCATTTATTTTCTAATCTAGTTTAAATTCTTAATTTAGTTTTATTAATTTCTGAATTTAATCTATTAGTCATTTACATTCTAATCCGATCTATTAGTCATTTACATTCTAATCCGACAATCAAAAATCTAAAAACATGAATCTAGTCCATGACTAGTAATCTCTTCATCCATTGCACATACCATTTTTTTTTCTCTTTGTGAAGTTTTTCACACTTTTTTAACGAGTTTAATTTTTGAGTAACTTTCCCTGAGGAGACGATCTAGGAATTTATTCCTAATTATTACACGACATACTCCTGCACTTGGGATAGCCTTTGTGCTACTCATTTTTGAGTGAGTCAATCAACAACTCAATAAGTAGAGAATATATATACTAGTGCAAACATGAGCATTTATAGAGTTCAGAATGCAGAACAAAAGTAATTTTACTTTCAGAATGCAGAATTAGAACATGTTTCAAAAAATATCAGAGCGAAAGTTTTAGAAAATATTCTTATTCAAAGTTCCTTTAGCACAGCATAATTGAAATATCACATCAGAATAGAATTCCATGTTTAACCCTCGTGGTAGGGTTTGGCCAACTAAGCAAAAACAAAATGTGAATCTTTCCGTTATTATTCTTAAAGTCCCGAGTGTGCACATATAAAAGACCAAGCAGAAAACCACTTTGCTTCCAAAGTGGGTGCATAAAAAATAGAAAAGTTGGTACCAACCCGAACAGAGGCCACAGTTTTACACCCATGGTAAGGTCAAAACGGAATAGAAATAGAAACAGAATGTTATGCCAAAGGTTTTAGAAATCACTTTATATCATATCAGAGTATAGAACATCTTCAGAATAGAACAAAATCAGATCACAAAAACATAATTTATGCACAAAAGTTTATATCGCTCTCTTTTGCACAATTCAGAAACAAAATGGCAAAATAGCTCATGTCTACACCAGTCATGCTAGAAAATACTTTATTCTTCAACAGAATCCTCATGAGTAATGTAGAACAAATAACTGAGGTAGTTCAAGTTTCTTTTCATAACAAGACATGCATATTTTTCAAAAATCAACCTCAGCCCATTTTATTTTTATGCAAAATCTAGCATAACAACCCCGCTTACCTGAACTCCTTAGCTGTTCAGAATTCCTCCACAACAGTACTGAAAGAAAATCAATCGTCACCTATAAAATAGTCACGTACTCTCATAAATTTCCAATCGAACATGTATATAAATGCTTAAACCTGAAATACTAAGCAATCTATTTTTCCCTAAAAATAAACTACAACTCTTGTAACCCTAAAATATCGTCACTTCCCAACTTCATCAATGACCACTTAATATTCACTTAACCTAATTCCCACTTATTCCCAAGTCTAATTAAAAAACAAAAAACAAAACCCAACCCATTCAAAAAAATGAAAAGTCAGTTAAATAAATAAATTACTTGACCCAAAATAATTTAGAAACTGAGCACAACCCAAAAACATATTACTTAAAAATAACTTAACATAGCACACTAAAAAATATATATAAAACAGAATCAAATAAAAACAAACCCACTGAAACAAATCCTTAAAACACAGTGTTTTAAAAACTAAGGGTAAAATTATAATTTACTAACAAAGGTTTTACCAAACTTACGTAGAACCATTTGGAAGAGCTAACCAACAACCTTGAGTTTAAAAGTAGAGGAAAGAGGCAACGACAAAGGCTTGCTGAGAGGGAAGAGAACGCGATGGAGGCTCAGTGGAGGTGGGGCACTAAGTGAGAGAGAGAGAGAGAGATGAGAAGTGATGAGAGAGAGAAACGATGACAGAGAGATAAACAGAGAGAGAGAGAAATGTGAGAGAAAAGAGATGAAGCTCACCATGAGACGCGATGGACTAGGGGTCAAAAAGTTCTAGGTGGTGGTTTATGTGGGGTCTCGATGTGGTGGGGCTCTTTGTGTGGTGGTTGCAGTGCTTGGCAAAAATGAGAGGTGGATACTCTTTTTCGGGTATGGAAAAACAGGGGTCAAACGGGCTGAGTTGGGTGGTTCGGTTGGGTCACACGGTGGCTAGGCAGTGGCTAGTGGCTTCCGTCGTATGGAGGAGATCTCAGCACATGAGTTTTCCATTCGGGCTGTCACTATGCGATGGATTGGAGTTGCCGTTCTAGGGTTGTTTGCGATTGGAATGGATGCATGGTGGTGCAAGGTAGTGGCTGGGCTATGGTGTTGCATGGCTGTGTGGAAGGAGGAAGGGTTGTTCTAAAACTATTGCTCTGCTTAGTGATGCTGAAACAGAGGTGGTACCAAACGGCTGAGCACATTGGGGCCATGACTGACGTGGTGGTGGTGGGTTTGCAATGCTTACGGTGGGAGAGAATGAGGGGGTGGGTGCTCTGTACTTAGAGGGAGTGATTAAGCCGAAATATTGCATATTTTAGATATTTAAAACCAATGTATTTTAAATTTCTCATGACATTATTATTGGTTTTAGATGGAAAAATAGTTAATAAGCATAAATTCAAGTTGTAATTTTTAAATTGATTAATATCATGTTTATGCTTAATTTATGCTTAATAGAAAGAGAAAATAATCAGCTATTTCTAATTCTTGAAACCATCATTCTGGTAATTGTTTTGGTTGGATGGGAGGAGACTGTGGAACCTGGTTTCCTCAGCTGCATTTTAATTGGCAATCACCCAATTTGAATTCCTCGCGTTCTCCCCTTGAAATAGGGCAGCGAAACCCCTTGTCTGCATTTATTAACTCTGTCACTAATATGGCTCCACTGGATGGGGCAGTACCAGTTTACCTCTCTTCTAAACTACCTCATTCTTGGATAGGTCAAACTAATGAACCTCGTGATTGGTTTCGTTATGGACCTCATTTCCACCAATCCTTCACACTCAATGCAGGGTCTGAATGTGCACAGAAGAGGCTTGTTGTTGTTGATCAATCGAGGGACCAAACCACTTTAATCTTTACTTCTGGGATTGGGACTCCTGTCCAGTGTCTTACTTCTTGGAGTCCAAAACCTAGTGCTGTCTGTAACTTGGACGGGAATGAACTTGGAATTAAGGGAAATTCGAATCATTTCTCAGGACCATTATTAACTGACGAGTTTAATGAAAATCCCCTAATTGATGGTCAAAGCGAAATGCATGAAGACACTGAAGAACTCAATGCCTTACTCTACTCGGACAATGATAGCGATTATACTGAAGATGGCGAAGTTACCAGCACGGGTCATTCACCTTGTTCAATGACCGCTCAGGATGAGAAAGATTGGTTGGAAGGAAGTACTGAAGAAGTTGCTAGTTCTGCTGGGCCAACTAAGAAGCGGAAACTATTTGATGGAGTTTATTGTGGTGTACCATCCCTGATGGACACGGCAAGTTCTATGAATGCCAACAAGTCCTCTGAATGTGAAGATGATGCAGAATCTAGTTGTGCCAATGACAACAATGTGGTGTCAAGAGAAATGGGTTCGATATCAGGCAATAAGAGGATGAAGAGGGAGAGGATTCGTGAGACTGTGAACATTCTACAAAGCATAATTCTTGGTGTCAGCAGCAAGGATGCACTTGTGGTCCTCGACGAATCTATACATTACTTGAAGTCTTTGAAGCTCAAAGCCAAGGCTTTAGGACTTAATGCCATCTAAGTTGCAGGGTGCTTTCAAGAATCGAGACAATATCTTTAGTAGTGCGTGGTATCATCAGTTTCCGTATATTATAAGAGTACAAAATATCATATTGGGGTGTGAATTTGCATACGGGAGTTCTTAGCAGTGGAGGCAAAAGCTCTTGAGATGGCAGAGAGAAATGCTTGAACACCTCAAGTCTTTCTGCAGTGATCAAGTTGGAAATTAGCAGCTTTGGCGTCGGAGAATAAAAATCTGCACCAGCAAAGAGGCTGTATCCATTCATCATGCTGGTTATGAAAAAGAGCAAGATAGATCTAAAATGGATGAAGAAGCCACACAAGTTATCGGGCTGGTGACTCAGCTTATAATATTGTCTTCCAAGCGTAGAAGCTGTCAAAGTAATACAAGGGTAAGTCCCAAGATCGAATTCACAGGGACAAAGGGATTATCAAAGCGTTTGTGAGATTTTCTTTGTGTAAAAGATGTATCGATTATGAAAGATGAAAATTGATGTGGATCTATATTTCTAAAATTACCAAAACTAAGAGACTTAGAGAAAGTGTGTAGCAAATGAATTAAACTTGCAAGAAACAATAAAACAAACACTTGGGTTGGGTTTGAGATTCTTTTTATTTCGGATTCTAGATAATTTCTCGATTAACAATCCAGTCAAGGAATTGATATTCGGAAGATAAAAATTAAGCTCAAGTTTTTGCAATATTTTCTCAAGAAATTCTCTAATTTACTAGCCAAATTTATATTCATAATCAATCGAAAGAGGCCTTGATAAATTCAAGCTTTTGTTGTGCCTTACGTCAACAACAAAACAAGAGCAAGAGCCGCAATCTATTTTCCATTTGAATCCGACTAGTAACTTAGTGAAATCAACATTCAACAACAAAATATTGCATCAAACTAGAATCTAAAATAAATTAAATCCCATTCCACAACCCAAGCTTTAGAACTTAGTTACTCATGATATTTTTAGTAACAAAAATAAATCTAACTGAAACCATATCAAAAACTAAGAAAATATAAATAAACTTTAGAATGAAATAAAAATAAAAAGTCTATAATATCAGCTCGAAAAAATAAGACAAACTAAATTAAAGAAATAAATAATCTACGAAAACTAAAACGAAACCGCCACGCTAACAAGCATAAAATTAATATTGCGAAAAAAAGAACTACAGTTGCCGTGCTCTAAATTAACAAAAAGAGAAATGAATAAAGACCCAAAAAAAACATAGCTGCCTTTGTCTAACCAAACGGAAACAAGTGAAGTAAAAAAAAACAAAAACAAGCCGAGTGAAAGAAATGATACAGTAAAAAAAAAAAAAAACTAAAACTAACTCCCCTTCCGGTCTGCTATTTCAAGAAAAGAAAAAAAAAAACCCGTGTGTCTAAACTAAAAACTGCCCAAAGAAAAGAAAAACAAGTCTGTCTCCAAAACTCCCTACCCCCCTCTCGGTCCAAGTCCCCTCTTATAAACGGAAAAAGAAAACTCCATCCGTGAGCTGCATGTGCGTGAGTGGCTTTCTGCAGGTGCTGTCCATGGTTTCCAGCCGTGAGTTTTCCTGCATGTGCATGAGCTGTGTGAGTTGCTGCACTGCTTTTCTTTTTTCTGCTTTCTGCATGTGCTTTGCTTCTGCAAGTGTTTTCTGCATGTGTTTTGCTTCTTTTATTTTTCTGCATTCGTGCTGTGATGGTTGCTGTTTCCTGCTTGTGTGTTTTCAACTTTCTGCAAGTGTGAGCTGCTTTGCATGTGTGCTGTCCGAGTGATGGTGTGAGTGTGCCGTGAGTTGTGAGTTCATGCATGTGCTTCCTTCTCTGTTTTCTGCTGTGCAGTTCCTGCCGTGTATGCATTTTCTGCTGCTGCTTTTCCTTTTGCTTTTCTGCATGTGTAAGCTTCCAACTTTTCCTCATGTGCTTGCTTCTCTTTTCTATTTCCTGCATGTGTTCTGCTTTGCTTTTCCAGGTTCTGCATGTGCTGTCCGGTGCTTTTCTGCTGCTGTCCAAGTTCCAGCCGTGAATGTGCTTGCTTCTATTTATTTTTCTGCATTTATTTTCTGCATGTGTGGTGTCCCGAGTGATGTTGTGTTTGTGCTGTTTCTGCAGTGAGTTTCCTTTCCTTTTCCATCCGTGAGTTCCACGTTTGATGCATGTGTGAGTTTTTTTTTTTTTTGCTTTCGTGAGTGGGTTGCGTGAGTTGCATGAGCTTTAATTTTCTGCATGTGTTTTTTTTCTGCTGCTGTTTCTTCTTTCTGCATGAGGTGAGTGATTTTTGAGCTGCTTTGCTTCATGTCTTGCATGTGTAAGCTGTCCGAATTCATTCTTGCATTTTCTGCATGTGTAGTGCATGTGGCAGCATGTGTTTCTTCAAGTGCTGCCGCTGCTTAGCTTTAATGTCGCATGTGCCGAGTGATGAGCTGCTTTATGTGAGCTGCCCGAGTGCCAAGTTCCTGCATTAGTCGGCCCCACATCAAAATGCATGCATCTATGTTTAATTAGGGGTAATATATTATTTCGCATGTCAAAGAGAATTAAGTCACATTATCTAATTAATACTCTTATTTTAACTCATAAAGCACTTTTACTCAAGATATTTAAGAGTATTAATGTCACATAATTGACCATTTATCACACCCCCCAACTAGCTTTTTGCTAGACTCTAGCAAATGAAGCGAATGAATTCATGCAAAGGTGAAATTATCAACTTGAGAAATCTGAGAATCACATGCCATGAAATAGATTTGTTGAGTTTAAGAACACTGGAGATAGATTAATCTGAATTTTGTATCAACTGAGAGATTTATACACAATTTAGTTAATCAACCAAGGGAATTACATGTAACAAAGCTTGCTTTCTTTTAAGTGCATGGAAATGGGGTTAGAATTCCAAGATCGACTACCAAGAGACATTAACAGTTTCAATCACAACAATCAATCTGAGAAAACCACATGGTCTTACTCTAATTCAAAACCATTGTAGCGGCGGCTTTCACGCTATTACACTTTGAAAGGCGCCTACTTCTTTTGTAAGGACCCCGGTAATAGGCAGCCTTTTCCAGTACACAAATGTAATTTTTGTTTTTTTGTTTTTTTTTTTTTTTTTTTTGATCCCTGGCTTGTCCCTTTTCTCATTTAATTCAGATTTCTTCCTAAGCCATTAGGATATGGTTCATTAGAGTCTCAAACAATCGAAGTGTAAATCAACCAATAATGACTCAATGTAGTCTTTCTAGGCCTTCCGGGTATGTGTTGTGTGTGTTTAAGCAAAACTCTTAACATCTTTCCCTTGGTTTAACAACTAAATAAAATGGATAAGTCCCTCTTTTGACATATACTCATATTTGCACTACATTCCACATGTTCCATGACTTCAACAAATCTTCTTCTTTTTTTTTTTTTTTTTTTTTAACACTTCCCAGCATGTAAAATTCAAGAATGGGGAATTTAATCTGCTTTCAACTCATTACTAGTACTCCCCAAGGTGGACCAAAATGTGTCTAAGGCATGCAAATAGAGAAATAAATTCTCTTCCACCCCCCAACTAGATTGTAGCATTGTCCTCAATGATGCAAGAGAAATGAAGGAATTTACACAAAGAGAGCAGTTAAGGGGCAAAACAACTAAAAGAAGAACTGAAAATTCAACGAAAAACTGAAGGAAAGAGGAAAAGGAAGTACCTGGACGGCTTTGAAATGAATGCAATCAAAATAAAAATAAAAACTGAAAAACAAAAGAAAACAATGAAAAGAACAGGATAAATCAAGAACCATCAATTAGGATCAAGCAAATGTAGAGTAGATTCCTCAGGTGCAAAGTTAGAAATAAAAGGCTTGAGCCTTTGACCATTAACCTTAAAAGCATTTCCATTTTGAGGATTGACAACCTCAATAGCACCATGAGGGAAAACTGTTTTAACCACATAGGGGCCACTCCATCGGGATCTTAACTTGCCAGGGAACAAATGAAGTCGAGAATTGTAGAGTAAAACCTGTTGATTAGGCTCAAATGATTTTCTTTGAATATGCTTATCATGGAAAGACTTCATACGTTCCTTGGACAGCTTAGAATTATCATAAGCATCCCTCCGAAGTTCCTCTAATTCACAAAGATGTAATTTCCTCGAAGATCCAGCTTGATCAAGATCAAAATTAAACTTTTTGATGGCCCAAAATGCACGGTGTTCAAGCTCAACAGGGAGGTGACAAGCCTTACCATAGATTAACCGATAAGGAGACATACCCAAAACAGTTTTATATGCAGTCCTGTATGCCCATAATGCATCGGTTAATTTCAAAGACCAATCCTTTCGGTTCGGACTCACAGTTTTTTCCAAAATGGTCTTAATTTCCCTATTAGCAAGTTCAACTTGGCCATTCGTTTGGGGATGATATGGGGTAGAAACTTTGTGGTGAATGCCATACTTATGCAAGAGGGCAGCAAAAGGCTTGTTGCAAAAATGGGTGCCGTTATCACTTATGATGGCCTTAGGCATGCCAAATCTAGCAAAAATATTTTCCTTCAAAAATTTAAGCACCACCTTATGGTCATTTGTTTTACATGGTATGGCTTCGACCCATTTTGAAACATAATCAATGGCCACTAAGATGTACAAATAACCAAAAGAAGAAGGAAATGGCCCCATAAAATCAATTCCCCAACAATCAAAAATCTCTATGACCAAAATGGGTTTTAAAGGCATCATGTTCCTTTTCGTGACAGCACCTAATTTCTGACATGACTCGCAAGTTTTGCAGAAACTATATGCATCTTTAAACAAATGAGGCCAATAAAAACCACTTTGTAAAATTTTTGCAACTGTCTTGTGTGCAGAAAAATGACCCCCACACGCCTCACTATGGCAAAAAGAAAGGACAGCTTGCATTTCATGCTCAGGCACACATTTTCTAATGATTTGATCAGGACAATACTTGAAAAGGTAAGGATCATCATAAAAGAACGATCTCACCTCATGCATGAATTTTCGTATATCTTGAGCGCTCCAATGAGGTGGTGTTTGTCCTGTCACCAGAAAATTAACTATATCAGCAAATCAAGGTAAATTCTCAACTAACATAAGATGTTTATCAAAAAAAGAATCAAGAACAAGTATCAGTTGTTCAGTTTCAGCAATTGTAAGCCTAGACAAATAGTCAGTTACCACGTTCTTCACCCATTTCTTGTCTTTGATGATAGTGTTGAACTCTTAGACTAAAATTATCCATCTAATCAACCTTAGTTTTGCATCTTTCTTTGTCAATAAATACTTGAGAGCTGCATGGTCAGTAAAGATGACTATAGGAGAACCAAGAATATATGCACGAAACTTCTCTAAAGCAAATACTACAGCAAGTAATTCTTTTTCAGTAGTAGAATAATTTTTTTGAGCAAAATTCAAAGTTTTACTTGCATAGTAAATGACATAAGGAAGTTTGTTCCTACGCTGTCCAAGAACAGCTCCTATAGCAAAATCACTTGCATCACACATGATTTCAAAAGAAAGTGACCAATCAGGAGGTTGAAGAATAGGAGCAGTGGTTAGCAAAGTTTTAAGCCGACAAAAAGCTTCTTGACACTCGGGTGTCCAATCAAATTTTACATCATTCATCAATAGCTTACATAGAGGCTTTGAAGTAGAGCTAAAGTCTTTGATAAATCTCCTATAAAAACCCGCATGCCCAAGAAAAGATCTAATGTCTTTCATTGACTTAGGTGTAGGAAGTTTAGAAATCAACTCAATTTTTGCTCTATCTACTTCAAGTCCTCTAGATGAAACAACATGTCCCAGAACAATGCCCTGTTGCACCATAAAATGGCACTTCTCCCAATTAAGTAGCAACTGCTTCTCTTCACACCTGGCCAAAACAGCTTGCAAATTGGTTAAACAACTCTCAAATGAATCACCAAATACAGAAAAATCATCCATAAACACTTCTAGAGTGTTCTCAATCATGTCACTAAAAATGCTAAGCATGCATCTTTGAAAAGTTGCTGGTGCATTGCATAAACCAAAAGGCATTCTCCTAAAAGCAAAAGTACCAAAAGGACAAGTAAAGGTGGTCTTTTCTTGATCCTCTGGTGCTATTTCTAATTGATAGTAACCGGAGAACCCATCTAAGAAGCAATAAAAAGCATGTCCAGCGACTTTTTCTAACACTTGATCAAGAAAAGGCAAAGGAAAATGATCTTTCCTAGTGGCGGCATTCAACTTCCTATAATCAATACACATGCGCCAACCAGTAGGAATTCTTGTAGGAATCGATTCATCTTGATCATTTTTAACAATGGTAAGCCCAGATTTTTTTGGAACTACATGAATGGGACTTACCCACTTGCTATCCGAGATGGGGTAAATGATACCCACATCAAGCAATTTCAACACCTCATTTTTAACCACTTCTTTCATTGTGGGATTCAATCTTCTTTGCATTTCCCTAGAAGGCTTTGCATCATCTTCTAAATAAATCCTATGGGTACACTCCAAGGGACTTATTCCTTTTATATCAGCCATTGTCCATCCAATAGACTTTTTATGCTTCTTAAGCACATCTAGCAATTTATCTTCTTGTTCACTAGTTAAGTGAGAAGAAATTACCACAGGGAAGGTGCTTTGTGGTCCTAAGAAAGCATACTTCAACTCCAATGGAAGAGGTTTGAAGTCCAAAGTTGGGGATTGCTCCTCCGAAGGTTTGAGAGTTGATGTCAATGGTGGAAGTTGCTCAAATTTCGGCCTCCATGGGGGTGTAACTTGCTGACCTATTGAGGAAACAAGAGATGAGTCATTAATATTATCAAATATTTTCAAATCTTCTTCAAATTCCTCTAAAGAATCAATAAGTTGAAAGTAATGTGCAGGATTTTCATCAATGAAATTTTCCAGCAAATTCACTTCATGAACTTCTTCAACTTCTTGCGGTTGCCTGCAAAGATTAAAAATATTTAGCTCCAAGGTCATATTTCCAAAACTCAATTTTAAAACTCCACTTCTACAATTTATGAGTGCATTAGAAGTAGCCAAGAAAGGTCTTCCTAAGATAACCGGTGCTTGGAAAGTAGAATGATTAGTCAATTGCATGTCGAGTACGACAAAGTCTACTGGATAGTAGAATTTGTCTACTTGAACCAAAACATCTTCCACAACACCTCTAGGAATCTTTATAGACCTATCTGCCAACTGCAATGTGATAGAAGTAGATTTCAACTCACCCAATCCAAGCTGAACATAAACATTATAAGGCAATAAGTTCACACTTGAACCTAAGTCTAATAATGCTTGGCCTATTTTTGAGTTCCCTATCATGCAAGCTATGGTAGGGGATCCTGGATCCTTGTATTTGGGAGGAGTGTTGGTTTGGATAATAGCACTAACTTGCTCAGTAAGAAAAGCTTTCTTTTGCACATTCAATTTTCTTTTCACGGTGCATAAATCCTTTAAAAATTTAGCATAGGTAGGAATCTGTTGAATAGCATCCAACAATGGTATATTTATCCTAACTTGCTTAAAAATTTCAAGGATTTCAGCGTGATGCTTATCTTTGTGCAAAGGGATTAACCTTTGAGGAAAAGGTGCAAGTGTAGTGCTTGGGACACTTTTAGATTCCAAAGGATTATGTGCCTCATTTTCAGAAGGAGGGTTAGAAATGTTACCATTCTTTTCTACCTCTTGATCTGGGATGCCGATCACCTTACCACTTCTCAAGGTTGTAATAGCCTTGACTTGCTTGACATTTGGATCTCCTGCCATACTTTGAAATTGTTGGTTTTGGCCTTGTGGATTAGGCTGAGATTGTGCAGGGAACTTCCCTTTCTCTTGAGCGCTCATGGTTGTGGTCAACCTTGTGACTGACCCTCGAATGTCAGCAATGGCTTGGGAATTTTGACTATTGATAGCAGCTTGGCTTTGCATGAATTGCTGAAAATTGGTGGACAGCTGCTGAAAGTTGGTGGATAATTGCTGGAAATTGTCTTCAAGGTTCTTTTTCTGAACTGGTAACATGTGGTTGGCATATTGAGATGGTCCTGGACCTCCTGGAGTAGTGTAGGGTACAATTTGTGAAGGACCAGCTATGTTGGGTGCAGGTAAAGCAGCTTGATCACCTCTCCAACTAAAATTGGGGTGATTTCTCCATCCCGAATTATAGGTGTTGGAATAAGGACCTGAAAAAGATTTAGCAACCATATTAACAGCATTAGATTGATCCAAAAGAACTTCTTTAAAAGCTGGAATGGTTGGGCAATCATTAGTTGAATGCCCTTGGCCCTCACAAATATTACAGCTCAAAGTAATCTGAGGTACAGTTTGTACTTCATTTACTTTCTTCAACTCAATCGCCTCCAATTTTTTTGACAATAAGGCAAATTTAGCTTTCAAATCATCTTCTTCATTTAAAACATATTTACCTCCCCCACTTACAATCCTCAATGGTTCAGCTCTATCATAGACACAAGAAGTGTCCCATGATTGAGCGTTTTCAGCCAAGTAATCAAAATATGCAAATGCTTCTTCCGGTTCCTTATTAAAGAATTCTCCATTACACATGGTTTCAACAAATTGTCGCATCTTAGGTATCAAAGCTTCATAAAAAAAACTAATAATGCGCCAATTTTCGTAACCATGGTGTGGACAAGCATTTAAGAGATCTTTGAATCTTTCCCAACTTTGATAAAAAGTTTCAGTTTCCTTTTGAGAAAAATTCATGATTTGTCTCTTTAAAGCATTGGTGCGATGCATTGGAAAAAAATTTTTTCAGAAATTCGGCTTGCATTTCTTGCCATGTTCCAATGGATCTTGGCCTCAATGCATTCAACCATGTTTTTGCTTTGTCCTTAAGAGAAAAAGGAAACAACTTCAATCTAACAATTTCCTCAGTACAATTTCGATCCAAAAATGTGGAGCATACTTCCTCAAACTCCTTGAGGTGCAAGTAGGGATTTTCAGAATCCATCCCATGAAAATGAGGTAATAATGGTATCATTCCAGGTTTAAAATTGAAAGTATGAGCATTCAAAGGTGTAATGATGCATGATGGAGTGGTGGTCCTAATAGGATGCAAATATTCTCTAAGTGTCCTGTTGGGATTTGTCATTTCCCCATCATTGCGTCCTTCTTCTTCAGCCATGTTACGATGAGTGTCAACTGATGATTTAAGAGAAACAGATGATGCACTCGATGATGAGGTCGATGATTCAGTCCTAGCAAGTCTATGTGTGCTATCTCTAGCCCAACCAGACATGCAACTTCAACACAAAACAAGATAACAGTAAACCAGTAAATTGAGAGGTAAAGATATCACCCAGGCTGTGAAGAGGTTCATAGCTCCATAAACATCCTCTCAGAAAGAAAGAGAAAAAAAAAATACTCTGATAAACACCAGTTGTCCCCGGCAACGGCGCCAAAAACTTGACTCAGCTTATAATATTGTCTTCCAAGCGTAGAAGCTGTCAAAGTAATACAAGGGTAAGTCCCAAGATCGAATTCACAGGGACAAAGGGATTATCAAAGCGTTTGTGAGATTTTCTTTGTGTAAAAGATGTATCGATTATGAAAGATGAAAATTGATGTGGATCTATATTTATAAAATTACCAAAACTAAGAGACTTAGAGAAAGTGTGTAGCGAATGAATTA